>OZ007581.1:31814142-31921642 GCA_963931925.1 Onchidella celtica
AATATGTGACGACAGTCGGAGACAGAGATGTGGTTGCATTCATTACGGTCAATTGCATGGGTGAAAATGGCACTTTCATTGGTGGAACAGAAGTCCTGGTTCTATGATTGTTCCATGTAGTTCGATTGACGTAAGACTGGCAAGGACCATCCCATCCACAGCCTGATATGGTCTACTTTTGTCTTAGCTTGCTGTTATATTCTGTCGTACGTCTTCCATCCTCCTTGCACCGGCGTGTCGACGTGTTTTCTCAAAACTCCAAATCTGTTCTCCCTCTCCCAGCCACCCTCCTCCATATCGCACCCCGTTTCCTCATTCGCCTTCCAGCCTCTTGTTCTGTTCGATTTTGCCTGTCGTCTTGCTTCTCCCAAGCACAATGTGGCATTCATTTATCGTGTCGACATGCGTTCTCCTAACTCAAACTCAAACTCAAACTCCCCAGTTTGCCCTCATTTTGATCTGCTCTCATAACAATAATATCACGTGACCATGTCTCTGTGACCTTTCAACCATGACCTGTGTGACATCAGCGTTGGCCTGTTACTTTTTTCAGGTCCTGTAAGGTATACTCAGGCGCAGTCTAAGAGTAAGAAAGAAGAGAAATGGATAAAAACAATACACTTAAAAAATGCAGGAATAAATAAACATAACGCTGGCGCTATGGTGAAACTGCACATGAGCGATCGACCCATAAGTTCAACTTACTGTTTGCTCTATTTATCTGCAGTAACCAACAAATGAATAATGCCGCACTTTGACCTAATTTGATTTACGCTAAACAAACTACAGCTTACGGTCTCACAAAATCACACACTTCATTTTGCTTTTCGCTCTTAAAATGTCGGGCGGTATTCGCCACATTGTTGTATGCGACATTTTGCCGATTTTGAGGTTTTGTATGAAAGTGGTTCTCTCATTCCTAATTTCATTATGTTCAGGTGTCATTTCAATGGGCTAAAAACGTTTCGAGATATGTGTTTGTGACGTAAAAATTGTGATACATAATTAAGCATATATAGAATTTAACGTGTGTTATAGCCCTTTTGCTGACCAAACTACAATCCTCATTTTCTCGAAAAGGCAAAAATGCACATAAAATAATTTAGCAAATACCCGACGATGAATCAAATCTTCAAATCATCATACTATAAACAAAGATATTAGAAACGATCAGATGAGACACTGTCTTCTTCGCACCACTAAAAAAAAGCGTGCACACAATTTGCGCGCTGACGGGGGCGGGGCCCATGGCAATAGTAGGAGAAGAATGCTTGATATAATAAAGGTAAATCTATGATGCTGTGACTAAAAAAAAAAAGGTTTTCCCACACCGATTGAGGTTATAATCCCGCAATTAGTGACGTCAATCAAGGCCTGTAGCGATAGCTGAATAGTGACAAAAGTTCCATATTTTCCCTATTTGACTTTGTAAAAATACGGCATTTTTCATGACTTCCGCGCGTTTGACGCCAGGTGGCGGTTTGAAACCTGTGCACGCTAAAAGCACTAGCTGTCTCATCTTATCAATTCTAGTATCTTTTGCTATAATGGAGCTAGAGGATGAACATGTAAGCACCTGAAACTTATTATGACCAAAAATTATGAAACTTTGTGTATTGTATCAATTTTTGAGAACGAATTACACATTCAGTTTGAATCAAATTCAGTCTTTTGTTTTATTATTTTATTTGATCCTTAACCGAGCACAGCTAAGGAAAAAACTTCACGTAAAAAAAATAAAATAAATAATAATAATAATTCCCAGACGGAGAATCGAACCCCGATCTCCCTGCACAGCAGGAGAAGATACTTACCACTATGCATTCGAGGACACCGACTTGATACCACACGGAATAACATTATTACGTGTTACTGACAGAAGGGTATTGAGCCAGCGTTTCCCGCAGGCTTGAAAAAAAGATTAAGCTTTTTGTAGCATCTGCAAGCTACCACTTGCCCTCCCCCGTTTTTCTTGTTATACTGGTGACTGAGCATGTGTTCACTTCTTTTTTTCTTTAATTGTTAACGTTCGCCAGAGTGTACTCCGTGACCTTACCCTCCCTTCCTAGTGAGTAGTTGTTGGGTGATCGTAAATATTAGTATGTTCCTGAACGTTCGATAACGTTGTGGATATAGCTGTTTACGCCAGATTTGGCCTTGAATGATGTAACCTGGTGACGTATTGATACGCGATTGGTTGGTTTGTGTATTACGGGCAAGGGCAGAGGTCAGATTAATTTCGGGAATTTTCTACAGAAATACCTATATATATGGACCCATGTAAGTGGTTGGTCGGTGAGTAAGTGAGCTTTCCTTTCCGTGTGGCGTAAGATATTTAGTTGTTCGCTGGCGCCTTCCTAGTATTTTATTGTTAAGATACAGTTATTAAACTTTAGTATTATTTAATCGATCGTCGGATCTCGTGTTTTTTTTTCTACAGCTGTAATAATTTCGTTTTCTAAAGGGTTCTAGTTAGATCAACTAACTCCCCCCTACTATAACGTGCTAGAACAACCTCAGCTGTTACACTTTTGTTTTCTATATTTATTTATTATTATTAAGAATATTATTTGAATGGCCACAAAAAGGACCGAAAGACCGAAAGCTTTCGTACCCATTATGAATTCGCTCTTTCGTGTGTTATCTTACCGCAAAAACCTGTTTCATGTCAACTGACACACTGATCCACGTATACAATGGTTCCTTTCTGACCCGGAGCAGTTTGTACTTCGTGGTTTTTAGACCCTCGGTGTCTTGTCGCTGTGGCGCGCTTTTCAGAAGTTGATATCTGAAATGGAAACAGAGAATGTATGGACAATAACTGTGCATTTTATTACACGGATCTTTTACGTGGAAACTTATCTGTTAATGTTTATTCCAGCCAATCAGATGTGGTCTTTCTGATGTTAAATTCCGTTCAATGTTCTTCCAGTTGTAGGTTCAATTTTATTTTTGATTATGTTTGTCCATCAGTCGATCGATCAGTATGGACCAACCAACCAACCAATCAACCAACAGACCGATCAATCGATCGAACCAACCAACCAACCAACCAAGCACTCACTCACTCACTCACTCACTCACTCACTCACTCACTCACTCACTCACTCACTCACTCACTCACTCACTCACTCACTCACTCACTCACTCACTCACTCACTCACTCACTCACTCACTCACACTCAAATTTCTATCTGTCTATCTATCTATCTATCTATCTATCTATCTATCTATCTATCTATCTATTTATCTATCTATCTATCTATCTATCTATCTATCTATCTATCTATCTATCTATCTATCTATCTATCTATCTATCTATAAATCTATCTATCCGTCCGTCCGTCCGTGAGTCCGTCAGACCGTCTGTCTGTCTGTCAGTGTCAGTTTATTTAAATTATTTGTACATCTAAAACTATATCTCTGCCGATCAACCAAATTGTCCAACTGCGTGCTGATTCTCTATCTGTCTGTTCATACCTTCCTGGATTGGCTGTTTCCTTTTCCTGGCCATGAATAGTTATTTTCTGATAATGACCAATCTTGAGGTCAACCCGGATTTCCTTCATCTTTTTGTTTTTTACCCTGTAAAAAAAGAATAACAATGAAATAAAAAATGAAAAATTTCGCTAGAGGTGAGGATTTCGCCTCTCATGCCGAAGGTAACGGCTTCGATTCCTGGTGGGCCCAGGCACCTAGAAGTTTGAGCTTTTTTTAAATCATATTTTCCTGTCCCTGATCCTATGGTAGGTAGGGTCAGGCACCTAGTCCTCTCGAATAAGGACGAAAAACCCTGGTTAAAGTTGGAAGTCGAAGAAAAGCAGGCCTAACAAGACCGCTGCCCGGGCAAATAAAAAAAAAAAGACAAAAAAAACAACAACAAAAAACAAAACAAACAAAAACTAATCCCCCCCCCCCCCTTCCTCCCCCCCCCCCCCACCCAAAAAAAACAAAACAACAAAATAAAGAAGACGCGACGACGTGTTTGCTTCAATTGTAACTAGACTGCAGTAACACTAAGGCAACTTTCCCAAATGGGACCAAAGAAGTATACTAAATACAAAAAAAAAAAAAAAATTACGAATAAAATTATGCTCACATTATGTCTTTGATGAACCTGAATGTATGTCATGTGTTGGCACCTGTATTCAATACTTGTGTTTAAGTTAAAAGCTTTTATGAAAATTATGAGAAGAACTAATGTTCTCCCAGCCAGCAGCCCTAATCAATCCGATGTAGATTTCCGTAAGGCTGGTAGGATTACCATAGGGTCAGATTTCCTATATCAGTTCAAGGTCGGCGCGATGTCGTAACCAGCGGATCTGCGCAGGAACAACGACATTTCTTTGTGCATAATTGAAATCAGCCCTACGCTACGCATGGCATTTCGGTAGGGTTGCTGGCTGGACATCTTTCTTTTCTTTTTAGCTTGCATAAGATGTACTTGTGTACTTTACTTGAATCAAAGATACAAGAATTGATAAGATAAGACAGCTAGTGCTTTTAGAGTGCACAGATTTCGCACCGCCACCTAGCGGCAAACGCACGGAAGTCGTGAAAAGTGCCGTCTTTTACAAAGTCAAATTGGTAAAATATTGAATTTTGTTCACTGTTCAGCTGTCCCTGTAGGCCTTGATTGTCGTCACTTATTGTGGAATTATAACCTCAATCGCTTTGGGAAAACCCTGGCCATTTTTTCTTTTTTTTTCTAGTGGCAGTTGCACTGTCACAAGTTTTGCATCATAAATTTATAATTATAATATTATATCAAGCATTCGTTTCATAGTATTCGCCATGGGCCCCGCCTCCGACCAGCGCGCAAATTGTGTGCACGCTTTTTTTTTTAGTGGTGCGAAGAAGTCAGTGTCTCATCTTATCGTTTCCAGTATCTTTGCTTGATTTGGGTACAGCATGAAAGTGCTAGGCAGAAATCAGTCTGGCGTCCTAATTAACTCGTTAATTTTATAATTTATAAACCTTATTACAAAGCTGTGCCCAGCGCCATCTGACACTTAACTTTTTTTTTTAATTGAAGAGAAATCAAACTGCGATAGAATATAAAGTATAGAACTTGAGGTGCAGACTAAAAAAAAAAAAAAGCACACAATTGGCAATAAAACCATCATAGAAAATTCGACATACTACATACATCGCTTTCAGTATTATAATCTAAAGAATATTTGGCACACTACAGCACACTTCAGGATAATCTTATTCTTAAGCCTGTTCTGCAAAACACATCACATTTCAATCTACTCCTAGGTCTTTTTGACAAAATATAGCACAATTCAGAAAAGTTGACAAAATATAGCACAATTCAGAAAAGTCTTAAATCTATTTTGCAAAATATACCATTATTTCATTGTGATTCTGAGGCAAAACACAACACATTTCATTCTCGCAAAATACACCACATCGCAGTCTCACCCAAGAAGTATGTAGTACAAAATATACCATAATTCACTAAAAGATTTAATCTGCTCGGCAAAATACACCACATTTCGGCTAAAATAATCCTCACAATGTGATCCAATTCTGCAAAATACACTTGTCATACATGGAAGAACGACCCCTACAAGCGTTTACCAAGGAAAGACACAAGAAGGAAACGAAGAACGCAGCCCACTGGGGAGTCCTTTTGAGGGCTATGAAAGAAGTGGGGAAAGACCAGGACAAGAACAAGGCAGCCTATTAAGGAGCCCTTTTGAGGGCTATGAAAGAAGTGGGGATGAAAGAAGTGGGGAAAGACCAGGACAAGAACAAGGCAACCTATTAAGGAGCCCTTTTGAGGGCTATGAAAGAAGTGGGGAAAGACCAGGACAAGAACAAGGCAACCTATTAAGGAGCCCTTTTGAGGGCTAAGAAAGCCAAGAGACTAACAGAAACTATAACAACAAAAACAAAAACAAGAAAAAGAAAGGTGCAAATGCCATAGACAGAGATCCTCCTGAAACAATGCCTCAACAGATCGCGAACTTAGTTCTTGTTTGTCCTATCTCCAGTTTCTGAAAAATTGGAGATGTTTTTGTATGTAGAAGAGGTATAGCAAATGCATACTTTGACACTTGTTTGAAATGCTTGTGACACTTACCACTCAGGCTGTTTCACCATTTATTCTAGCTCCGTATTATAAATTCTAAAGCGGTAAACGTCTAACGCCGAATTTCTCATTTGTGCAAAAAGTGGAGTTGAAGAAACAAACAAGAACGGAGGTCGCAAGATTTAAAGGTTTACAGATTTTTTCCTTACCTTAACAGCAGATCATCGTCCTGTCCTCCCCAGCCAAAGTACAGGTTGGAGAATCCATTCACTAACTGATACTGTTCTTTGCTTATACTGACCACTCCGCCAAAATACTCGGAAAATTGCCGGCTGGGAAGAATATAACACATTTAGAAGGTGGGGTTAAGATTGCCCTATCCACCAGTTCACCCCAGTAAGTCCAGAGGTTAAATAGACAGGTGAACAGACTAACAGACAGACAGACTGATGGATGGATTTATGGATTTATGGATGTATGGACGGAAGGACAGACAGACGGAGAGACGGACACACAACACAGACACACACACACACAGATAGATAGATAGATAGATAGATAGATAGATAGATAGATAGAGGGACAGACAGATAGATAGATAGATAGATAGATAGATAGATAGATAGATAGATAGATAGATAGATAGATAGATAGATAGATAGATAGATAGATAGATAGATAGAGGGACAGACAGAAAGACAGATAGATAGATAGATAGATAGGTAGATAGATAGATAGATAGATAGATAGATAGATAGATAGATAGATAGATAGATAGATAGAGGGACAGACAGAAAGACAGATAGATAGATAGATAGATAGATAGATAGATAGATAGATAGATAGATAGATAGATAGATAGATAGAGGGACAGACAGAAAGACATATAGATAGATAGATAGATAGATAGATAGATAGATAGATAGATAGATAGATACATAGATAGATAGATAGATAGATAGATAGATAGATAGATAGATAGATAGAGGGACAGACAGAAAGACAGATAGATAGAGAGATAGACAGACAGACAGATAGATAGATAGATAGATAGATAGATAGATAGATAGATAGATAGATAGATAGATAGATAGATAGATAGATAGATAGATAGATAGATAGATAGATAGATAGATAGTAAGACCAATAGACAGACAAATAAACAGATAGATTGCAGGAAACACCAGAGAGACAGACACCATGACCAATCAACAGTCGTTCTGTGTGTACTATCAACTCAGTCGACTCTAACAAAACACAGTACGTACTTGAACGTCTTTCCGTGGTCTTGACTTACAGCTGTTGGAAAATGCCGGGGCTTGTCATCACATCTGTACATAACTTGCTCATTCCTTGGTATGACTTCCACCTCATGAAATATAAAGCAATTAAACCTGCCAACTTTCAAGGATTCTAAAACGCCAATGTTGTACAGTAAACCCCTGTTGAGGAGCTTCGGTTCTACCTGTATTGTGGGTGAGATACAGGGAAGGGGTTTGGGAGGGGGGGGGGGTAAGATAGGAAAAAGTCATTACAATGCTATACATTTTACGGAGTTGCTGGAGGTGATGATGATGACTGATGATGAAGATGACGATGAGATGATGATTATGATGGTAATGTGGAAGGTCAACACGGTGATGATTATGTAATATGTGAAGCTCGGGATGTCGTAGAAAGCGAAGATGATAATGATGACGAGGGTGTTGTCAAGACCGAAGGTGAAAATGGTGATAATGATAATATGAAAGGTGAATTTGCTGATGATGTGGAAGGTGGGAGTAGTGATAATAATGTAGAGGGGTGAAGATGGCGATGATGGTGTAGAAGAGTGACGACGATGATGATGATGTAGACGGATCGTGATGATGATGTAGACAAGTGACGATGTTGCTAATGATGTAGACGGGTGATACCAGTTTGAAAAGATTTGGGGCCACTGTTATGTTAGAGAGAGGGTTACTGACCTGCTCCACTACAAAAATGGTGACGTCAACTTGCTGTTTGTACAAGAGCGGCACTAGATTGGCCAGTAAAATGTGAAGGTGGGTGTCACGGCTGGAGCTGGGAAAGGGAGTGAAGAGAAAGGAGGGCAAATGGGAGCATTATTATTCCAGTAGGTAAGGAGGAAAACAGAGAGGGAGAGAGAGAGAGAGAGAGAGAGAGAGAGAGGGAGAGAGGGAGAGAGAGAAAAAAAATGAAAGGGAGAGAGAGACGGAGAAGAGAAAGAAATGAGGACGGCAGAGAGAGAAAGAGAGAGAGAGAGAGAGAGAGAGAGAGAGAGAGAGAGAAGCGGGGCCGAGGGAGAAGAGGGAGAGAGCGAGGGTGACACAGACAGACAGACAGACAGACAGACAGACAGAGCTGGGAGAGACAATAAGAGAGACTGAGGCAGAGCGTGGCCCTCGTTACTAATGGCCTCAGTGCGGAGATTAAAATGGCGGCCGTCTGCGGCTGGCGAAAGTCGCTCGCTTGCTCTCTCGCTCGCCAAGCAATACGTATGACTAGACGTGGCTAGACCTAGCCTAGCCAACTTCTAGGCATAATTATCTCTGGGCACCCACTGTTTTACGCACGCACATATTTTACATTGTTTACACGCATATCACATCAGGCCTAGCATAGACCTAGCCTAGATTTATATAATCTATATTAGAAGATAATGTCTGGGGGTAGAATAAGGCTACGGAAATATAATAATTTAAAATACATGTAAACATAATTAAAGATCTAGGGCCTATAGATCTATAGATATAAAATAGATTTCTCTTCTAAATCTAGATTAACGGATTGAATTCCAAAATAGGCTCACTTTTCTTTGAAAGGCTACACACAGAAATAGAAAGATAGAATACATTATGTTACTAATGAATATTTGTTTGGCCCATACTGTTTTGGCTTAGTTACAAGAAGCTGTAAAACCTTATTCATGTGATATAAAATGATAGATTGACAACAACAACAACAACAGAATCAACAAGGACTAAACCAAGAGAAGCAGCATAGCAACGACAAATTAAGCAATAGAAAAAAACAGCAGCAGTAACAACAATAACAAGGCAATACAACAAAAGCATCAACAACAACAAAAACAATTTGTAAACAACAATAAGAATAACACAAAAAGCAACAGTAACCACCAGGTAGATTAAATTGCAAAAACAACCACAGGGGCATACCTTTCTACATTCTTTTTGTTAAGGTTTTCATTTTTCTGGCTGTTGTTGCTGCCGTTGCCTTGTCGCAGAAGTTCTTGCTATAGTTGTTCAGGAAAATGTTGATTGTAGGCTTTATAGTTCTGACAACGACATCTTTGTAGTTGCTGTTGCAATCACTGCTGCGTCCTTCAAGGAGACCAGTGTCATCTAATCGTTGCATGGAAAGATTGATGAGTGTCTTTCTTTGGTTAGAACAAGCCAGAAAGTTTACTTCATTCTCCTTGGTTTTTAGCAGTGCTTGAAACATTTTGAATATTTCAAGGGTCACAGATAGTGACCGGTCTAAAGGCCAGGTCAACCCACCCCTATCCAGAGCAGCTATGTAGGTGTATGTGTCCTCAGTGGTTTCGAAATGTAATGTCTTGTCCAGTCTTAGCTCACTTTTACACTCTGCACATGCCGTATGAGGCAATGCCTTTGTGACAGCGTAACCAGACACGAAGACCAGCGCCTTCTTCTGCTCTTCGGTCAGGTCCACAGCATCACACTCTTGAATCAGGTGGAGAAAATCGTTGTATTCCTCATCGATAGTTGCAGTCAGCTGACATTTTATTTCCTCTAACGGCTCTGTTATGTCTTTCAGTTTGACAGTACCTTTGCAGGCAGAGACCAATTTGAGAACACTCAACAGCTTCAACTTTTTTTCCCCCTCAAGTACCTGCTGTACAGAAACATGGTAGCTGGAGCCACTCAGCTGACGATATTGACTGAATCGAAATTCCAGATTATCAGTCTGAAACTTCCCGAAAAGGACGTAACGGTACTTTTTCTCTGTTAACAAATATGTTGATAAGTTTATGAATGCCTGCAATGTGTGCACAAAAGCGTCCATAGTTTCTTTGGAGAGGGGTCCTTCTCTGGACTTCAGATTGAGATTTTTCCACCGCTGAAGCCAGTCAACAGCCTGGCGGAGAAAGCTGATGTTTATATCTTTCTCTGATTGGACAACACTGCAATCATCGTTTCGAAGTCGTTTTTGCTTCATGGGGTGTTTAACATTCAAAATGTTCCACAGTTTGACGATGAGTGCGATGAATGTTTGTGTGCCAGTTGTGTCAATCCTCCATTTCTCTCCAAAATGGTGAAGCGCGACATTGTTTGTGGCGTTGAAGACTTTCAACATGAGGTTAACGTTTTGTTTTTCTGCTGATGTAGGATATAGCGCCTTCTGATTTAAAGCAGGGGCCAATTTGGTGATGGATGACTTCTCCTCAGTATACACTTTCCTAAGATGAGCAAAAGAAGCTTTACAGAGTTGTTCAGAAGTAGTACTTGTAAAGCTGGGAAAGCAGAAGGTTTTCTCTGAGTCTTGCTGGGCTAACCAATTGTTCCGAATACATTTAAAAATGTGTACAGTGTCAAACATGAAAAATAGCTTGTCACTTGGCTTGAACGGATTTGGGATGAAAGTTTGAAGAGTTCCACCACAAAATGTTGAAAAGGCATTTCCATCAATACGGTTGTTATCAGATATTACACAGATAACAGAAAATCCAATTTCATGTAGAAATTTTAAAACTTTGAGAAGCATGTCATGAAGAACTTTGGCATTTAAATTTTTAACTGGAAGAATTGCCACAACATCTTTTTTCTTTGACAGTATTGAGGAAATCATAAACACTTGAGCAGTACTCGCTTCACATACAGTTTCTTTGTTTACAGAAGACCCCTCCAGCTTTCCTCCTGTATATGACATTTTGTTTGAAACATGAATTTCATCCAGCATCAGGATTACTTGACGCTCGTTCTCTTTCATCATTTCACATTTTTTACGAAGATATTCCTCATGAAGAGAAGACTTTTCAACACCACTTTCAACATTAAACACAGAACACAATTTCTTTAAATATGACGGGTGGGGAAGAGTTAAGTTAGAACTTCTGATCATTGCATACACTTTAGGTGCTGCTGATAATACTTGGAAAGCCCACAAAAGTGTTTCAGTTGAATAACGCTTCACAGGTACCGACAATAATCTCAACTGCTCCACCAAAAAGCAAAATTTGTCGTTAACACATGATGAACTGTCATCCTTTGCAAAGTAGTCATGATCATTAACCTCAGATTCAGATATGTTGGTACACATAGTGCTCAAGCCATCAGTGTATGCCTGGATTTGTTCTTTCACATTGACATTTTTAGACACAAAATCAGCACCAGAAAAAAAATGAGAAAGGAGGGAGTCGAACTGTGACCAGCTTGTGAGAGTAGGTGTAGACTGTTTCCCAAACAGCCATCGTAATGAAGTATTTGGAACTTGAACAATCACAGACGAGGATAGTGTAAAAACTTGCACACTCAGATCACTGAATATTTTAATAGCAGCAAGCAGAGACGGTTTTGAAGTGGCAACATCTTCGATCCGATAAAACGACCAATACTCTCCATTGTTCTTGATTATCCATCCATCAATCTCACGAGTTTGAAGTTCACAGCTAAGTTCATTAAAATTGTTAATTTTATCCTGTTCTAACCAATCAGAAAAACTTTGCTCATTTCTTTTTTCCACCTCCTTTTGCCTGTCTTCAGGTTTTTTTTCTTTTCACACTGGATGTCTCTGATAAGTAGGAAGGGCAATTTGGAAATTTTGTTGGATAAGCACTGTCAATCAGTTTAGGTATTTTTCTTTCAACTGTGAGAACATCGCCATCTGTTTCAGTTTGAAAAATTGAATTCATAATATAGAATCAAGTTAGATCTATCTAGTCTGGTGTGTGTGGTTTTTTTTTACTCAGTAGGCTACCTATAGATCTAGATCTAGGCCTACATGGAATATGGAAAGTAATAACAGGTCCTTCACAAAAAAAAAAAAATTACAGGGTGGGGGTGGTGAAGTCATTTCAACAAGAGGCAAGGGAGATTGAGGGGGGGGGGGAGATCATTGTTTTATTTAGTTTTAACAAAATAGGCAGGCGTACCTAATAAATTGATGCTAGTGATGGAGATATAGGCACTGGTTAAGGACTACGGTCCCTGTATTCAAATAGATGGTATCGGTCTCATTTATCGGTAGGCCTACTTCTTCACGGTTAAAATTAAAATATCAATTGGTCTGTCTTTGTAACTCCACCGTAGGGCTTGCTATTTTGACCTTCGGTCAAACTGGGTCCACCTTAGATAAAAGATCTAGGGCCTACTTAAGGAGCAAAAAAAAAACAAAAACAGGGACCGCAGTATTTAACTAGTACCGAGATATAGATTCTATATCGAGACTAGATCTAGATAGATCTAAAAGATTCTAGACTATAGATCTAGAAATCTATGCCTAGAATCTAGAATCTAGATTCTATCTCTAGATTCTCTAGGTCTACATGTAGTCTAGATATACCTGCTGTTGTAAAAGTGTCTACACGTAGAATGCATTCATCAGCAAAATGGTTGGCACAGACTACAGACTGTTTAGTTGGAGTAAAGTCCTTCCTTGGAATCTTATCCAACCACAATTTTCTCCTTTCTGGGTCCAAAGGGAATGAAAATACAGAGATTTTTTCTTTGTTTTTATCGTAATTCCCTGAACAGTTTGGTACACAGCATTTCCGTGGCATTGTTATCACAAGATAGGCTAGATTTCTACATGATCTAGAGTCTAGATCTCTAGATTCTAGAATAATTTTAGCACAACAAGATTAGCACAAGACGCTATGCTAGACTCCAACTTTGTTGACCACACTACACACTTGGCCCCTACACACTAGGCCACATTTCAATAGCCCGCGGGTGGCCTTCAGTGGTTCACTCTCACACTCACGCCACCACATCCCTCGTCAGCCGCAGACAGCCGCCATTGTTGCGCGCGCTGAAGGCTATGCGGAGGCCATTAACAGTAACGAGGGCCACGGGCAGAGACAGAGAGAGAAAGAGAGAGAGAGAGAGAGGGGAGAGGCGAAGAGAGACAGAGAACGAGAGAGAGAGAGGAAGAAAAGACGGAGAGGGGGAGGGGGAGAGACAGAAGTGCCCATATCTACCCCTCTTAAAACAAACGCTAAGCATCCATTTGAAATTAACAAATAAACCAACTAACCAACAAACCAACAACAAAGTTCACCTCGAATCAGTCCATAAAAATAAACCGACTGGCTTCTGTCCGTACCTGTAGGGTATAATGAGTGCTATCCGTTGCTCAGCCGCGCAGTTCCGTGGACGAATTCTCCCGCCTGGCTCGATGAACGGATATTTGGCTATCAGGCTTTCCGGGGTCACGGGGTCACATTGGCAAGGGACATCGCCAGCTAGTGAAAATATTTGTAGAAAATTAAAGTAAAAATATAATATTAATCCTAAAAAATACCAACACATTCGGTTAATGCCCTTGTCCATAGCATCCGCTCTGCGTTTTTTTTAAACTGAAAAATGAGGTATGAAAAATTCTCTTTGTCTCTGTAGCTGTGAGGAGCGGAGCAGAACGGATGCTGTGGACACGTATACAGAGACAAAGAGTGTTTTACGTCATTGTCCGTAAAAATACAGGAGCGGATGCTGTGGAGAGGGGCATTTAGTATGTATTTTATCACTAAAGTCGGCATCACTGAGTTGTAAGTTTTTTTTTCTTACAAACGTTACAGATGCCTCAATTTTCTATTGCTGTGTCTTTCTTTCTGGGAAGTCGAACTCTCTGCAAGATCCTGTCTGTAATTTTCTGTATTTTATTATGTTTCTTTTTCATCATCAAATGTGTAGCCGTCCGACATTTTGGTGGTATGGAGATATTGGTATCACCAAATAGGGTATTTTAAAGCCCTTTCATTTGGTAGAAAAAAAATATTGTTGTAATTTAATTAGCAGAGAAGATAATTATGGCCTATCAAAGGCGGCGAGGAGTAACAGAACCACAGTTCTGAGAAAAACGCTTTTAAAGTTTTAGCTTTTCATCAAAATTATTGATGGTGACTCAATTAAAAATCAACTTTGAGGCATTTACCCTTCTCAAATAGAATTATCATTTGGAAAAGGAAGAGTAAGGCGGTTGAACTTTCCAAAAATATTCAAAACGCATAATCGATCAAATTGACGCTCTGATGCATTTTAACGATTTTCTCGAATCGGGTGGTGTCGAAATGTTATTACTTCTAACTTCTCACGCCATCATTAAATTTGACAAAGTCCGAGAAGCGAGGAATGACTTTCACATTGGCGAGTTGAGAGTCTAGTGAGTTCCCTCCCTTGGATGTCATCCGGCACGTGGTGACAGGAAATGAACAAAAAAAAATTTATCTTACCCAAGCCAGAAGGGTGGACAGGGCAAGGTGCGGCCCCACTTCTTCTTTTGTGGGACAGTGGTTTGACATTTGAATCCTCCTGCTTGATTCTGGAATGTGTGGGCATAATATTAACTTTCGGATGATATTCTTCAACTTCCTTGCTCACGGCTTTCCCTTCTTGTGGAGCTTCTAATTTTGGAAACCGGGGAATCCGTGAATTATTTATTCCATGTGCTCTGACGTCATCATCTTGTGTAGCGGAGCCTCGCTGTGGTCGCTGTAAAAGGAGTCGGGGATAACCGTAACGACGACAGGGTAACTGTTTTCCTGTATAAAAAACAAAAAGATAGAAGATGGAGTGCACACTTTAGTTTGGAGAAAGGCAAGACGGAATAAACATTAAAGAAAATTACACAACTTCAGAATAGAACCTTTCAGCTGTTGCTTGTAATCTTTGAGCACATTGGTTAGAAGTAAACGTATCAATTTTATGTAAAGAATTGTCATCAAAGTGATTGTAGTTTTCTCATTTGTGTTTCTGTTTGGTTTCGGTAAAGAGAGGGGAACATCAAAAAGGGGGAGTGGGGGTTACCTTACCCCCCAAAAAAGAAGGGGGGGGGGAGGGGTTATCTTACAAAGGGGGGGGGGGTATCATCCTTAAGGGGAGTATCAACCTAAGGGAGGTATCATACTAAGGGGGGTACCACCCTAAGGAGGTGTCATCCTAAGGGGGGATCATACTATTAGGGTGTCTTACTAAGGGGGTATCATCCTAAGGGGTATCATTCTAAGAGGGTATCATCCTAAGGGGGCATAATCCTAAGGGGTATCATACTAAGGGGGTATCACTCTAAGGGGGGTATCAGCCTAAGGGGTATCATTCTAAGAGGGTATCATCCTAAGTGGGCATAATCCTAAGGGGTATCACACTAAGGGGGTATCACTCTAAGGGAGGTATCATCCTAACGGGGGTATCATACAAAGCCCAGAACGTCACAGCCACATGCTACCGGCAAAATTTACACCCAAGAAATAATGGCAGAAGCTGGTGTGTCTGACAGGGTTTAGTATGACAGGGTCATCCTGGATTTACCAAGAAAATATAGGAAATTATAGTATGCACTTTTTATCTACCAGCAGATGACTGTACCGCTCCGGACTCAGTATGGTACGAGATACAGAATACATAGATGAACCATTCCTTCCCACACTATATGTCCACAAATTGCGCGTGTATAAATACGGTGAGTACTACACTTTTTTTTGTTTTAATTACTAGATGAAGTTCCCGGCATTATCCGGGACAAACCCGTGAGCCCACCGTACCATAATTATCTCTCTCTTTTTGGTCTGGACAGTTTCCCATAGTCTACAGTCTTAGTGCAGATTTCATGCGCACCACAGAGCACTGCGCATTCCTTTCTGGTAGGGAAATTGTGTGCACCGAACTGAACGCGTATTAATATATCGTTTCCGGTGTGGGCTTACTAAAGGGAGCCAAAACAAAGATCATTGTATTTTACATTTTTACAACTTTTTATTTAAAAATACCTGAAACTTGAATCAACAGAATCGGTCGATACAGAAGCTATTGGTCTGGATTAGTTGACAGTTAGGAAAATTAATTAAATAATTTTTTAAACTGTCATTTAGGCTGTAGATTCGAGCACAAAATGGGGCAAAATTGTACCACAATGAATTACTCCCGCCACTATTTTTTTTTTTTATAAGAAGATAAAGGCGTGGTGGTGCGAATAGTTGCATTGTCGACATCGATGACACGCGCGCAAGTCGAAGGACCGAATATGACGCATTGATTCGTCTCGGTGTCCTGTGTCTCAGGTATGATCAGGGGCGGCCTATTTTGTAGTCTGTGTTGTTGCGACATGTGGTGGAAAATGTTTTGAGTTTCCGCAGATAAGATATTTTTTGGCCACAATCAAATTTTTTTTTTTTTTCGCTGTTTGCGGATTAGCGAATGCTTTAGAATGTGGGCCACGGGCTTCGGCACTGTGTTGCACACTAAAACGTTTCCGTTTAACACATTTATACTCTCACTTCCATCCAGCCATAGAAAAGCTCGGGTTGATAACAGGCTAACGTATACGTGTTTGTTAACAAGACTTTTTTTATTCGGCATTTTTCTTCGCTTCACATTACTTAATCATCTAATGCCCAGCCATATTCATTTGGCCAGCACAACAATAAATTCTGAATCTTACGAAACTAATTTAGAGTGGTCAAATGATGCAGAAATATACTTATCTCGGAAAATCATTTATTTTGTAGATAAATTAAGAAATTAATGTTCCAGTTATAGCACATTTAATTTTGGCTCCGTTGACGTGTTTCAGATATGAAATGCTGGCACTAGAGTGTTAAAGTAAAAGTGAAAGAAAATCATCCAGCAAAAGTACATCTAAGACTGGCAGAGGTACCAGGCAATTTGAGGTATAAAATCATATCCGGCCCCCCCCCTCTCCTCTCCCTCTCTACCACTCTCCCTCCCTCTTCTTCCCGTCTCTTTGTTTTCCCTCCAGTAGCCGGACGATGGAAGCCATTACTAAGATCTCGCATCAATTCTGATTCACTCTTCTAGGGTGTTTGTTTTTGTGTGTGCGGTATTTGTAATGCAGGCACAAAGGCATCACAGGCTAATGGCTTGGCGACCTTTATAGTATTTTGCTCTCTGTCTCTCTACACAGTATTTTTGCTCTTGTCTCTCTACATAGTATTTTTGCTCTTGTCTCTCTACATAGTATTTTGCTCTTTGTCTCTCTCTCCATAGTATTTTGCTCTTTGTCCCTCCCTCCTTAGTGTTTTGCTCTTTATCTCGCTCTTCATAGTATTTTGCTCTTTGACTCTCTTTGCTCTTGTCTCTCTCTATAGATTTTTGCTCTGTCTCTCTCCATAGTATTTTGCTATCAGTCCCTCTCTTCATAGTATTTTGCTCTTTGACTCTCTTTGCTCTTGTCTCTTTCCATAGTATTTTGCTATCAGTCTCTCTCTCCATAATACTTTGCTGTTTGTCTCTCTAGCAACTTGTTCGTTTTTATAACTAAACAACCTGTGTTCAGTCCAAGTGACTTGTAGAAACTGTATCTGGGTCAATGCTGAGTCAGAATAATTCTGGCCTTAGGCGTTTACTTCTTTTAACTTTCTGAGTAAAATGAAGCACACAAAGAGACATATATCTCTTGTAGTGTCTGCGGACAATTCCGACTTACAAACAGACATATCTCCCGTAGTGTCTGAATAAAATTCTGACACACAAACAGACGTATCTCATATAGTTCCTGAGTAAAATTCTGACACACAAACAGACGTACCTTTAGTAGTTTCTGAGTAAAACACAGACACACGAACATAGAACTCTCATTATATTTATATTTCTAATATGTGCAAGACAACATATCATCAATCAAAATTGTGGCTTTAAGCGAATCGATCATCTTTTGAGCATGCAGGCCTGTACTTCTCTTTCTCCATGCTAATCGCTATGAGTCAGCCTGTATTCTCACATTCAGATGCACTTTACAGCGAGCTGTGCATTTCTGCAGCAACGCAAAGCTGCCGGCCACAAAGGACGTTTGATTTTCCTGCATCTGACACAACTACACAGCTGCACGTTTCTGATCGAACTTCCTGTAATCTGGAGAAACCCAGTAATTCAAATTTCAATGAAAGTTGAGTTAGGCATCTGTCACGAGCAGAGTTAGGGTCTTGGGGATGTTACGACTGCACGAGAGGCAGCTAACTCACACTCGGACACAACCACACAAGAAAAGTATTAAATAACTAGAGCGTATATATGTCAGGCCGGTCAGGCCATAGTTTACATAAATATTAATAACAAAACAAAAGACAATAGGGGTATATATCCAAACCAAAAAAAAAACTCTAATTAATAACTTAACCAATGATATTCATGTAACTATGGAGGTACTGCAATCAATAGCAAATAGGTATATTATACGAAACTAGATATCAATTTAAAGTGACAGTTGAGTCGCCACTGGCCAGTCGCCAGGCAAACTCTCCATAAATCATATGGGCTTAAATGTTAGGAGAGCCCAGTACGTTCAAAGCCTACAGAAGCACTCTTCGGCTTGTAGGTAATTTAAGCAGTTGCCAAAAGACTATATTTTATGCACAATCACTATTCAATTCATCAACAATGTGCTATATTATTCCAATCATACTATGGCAATAGATCTATGATACAGGACACTCGTGGTCGAGTGCCAGCTGGGGTTTCCTTAGTCTTCCTATGAGGCTGTAGTTCTCTCTCTATCTCCGATCTCTATTATGCTTGAATAAATAAAATATATTACCATTGCTCACGCCTACTGGTAGGCGCGAACATCAAAATAGCGCAGCGTGGGCTTTCAAAGGTCAGCCCACTCAGACCTTTCTTTCTAGAGCTCAGTCAGTCCGTTAGCAAGGACTTCTTGTCTTCAAAGCACACAGTTCAGGTACTGGTCGACCGGAGATACTTCACCACACGATGCTTCTGCTCGCCTGTATTCACCAAATCTGAACGTTACACGATGTCTTATACTATCTAACTACCCAGCGTGCTAGTCCGCTGGCCCAATTAGTTCAGCTATCTCATAGGTCGAAACCTCCCACCATTTTAATTGTAGTAATACGTCTGCACTATTCTACCAGCCAGTTAACGTGCAAAAACTTGTCTAGTCATACTTAACAATGTCAACTGTCCCCACCTTGTTTCACCCCTACTCCATTACTTATTAATCACGAACATTAAAACCCACAAACGTGAATCCAACCGTTTAACTTTACATTTATTTACTCACCAACTATAATTTGGCGAGGACCGTTCAAGGCCACCAGCCAATTTTTCATGGCCCTGGTAAAAAAAACAACTCACTCTCTGCGTGAGTTTTAATAACATCTGAATCATGACAGCATCGATTTGGAACTGCTAGAAATAGGTTGTACCACTTCTCTTATCATGTGAAATGTCTACTATTGCCCTTTATGTTAGCATCTTTTTGCTTTGGCTGGACCTAGTAAGTCAGTCAGTTTCTACTGGATTTAAGCTCATTTTTTCTCTGATTTCTCAAATAAAATACAAACACAGTTACTAGGTTTTTCTAGATGACAGGACCACTACAAAAGGTGACGTCAGGCTTTCGAGGTTTGTCAATGTTGTTAAATCTAGGTCATGGCGGGAAATGAAATGAAAACGCTGGTTTCGATTTCGTTGCAGGCTAACTGTTTCGTGGTAAAACATTAATATTTGACTGTATTTCCAAAGTGCTTCTGGGAAATATTAATCTTTCATCTGCACAGGATGTTTCTTTACTCTCACCAAGTAGTGTGTTTAGTTACTTTCATTTTAGTTGCAGGCTTTCGTGGTGCAAGAAGCGACAAGAATGGTAAGGTTTTAAAATCCTGTTATCTGAATAAGTTGTGTTTGAGTTTGGGTTTCAAGGCGATTGGCATGATAAGGGTCGCCTTGCGCCTTCAAAGGGTCTATGGGTATTTTATTTAATGTTTGGTTTTCAGAGGTTCATAAATTTAACTCTTTGTGTGCCATGAATTTTTCCTCATTGGCCGATACAGGAAGACAATAGTGGGAGAGATGAATGAAGACTAACCACAGCAACATTTATTGATAAAAAATCGACTTTCTTTCTTCCCGAAACAAAATAGTCTATCATTCTTTTGCACCGATACATCGGTGTTTGGCACAAATGTAGCTAGCGGAAGAACCGAAATGACGGTGACTGGCACACAAAGAGTTAAATTTCACAAAATTGTGTGGTTTTGTTCATGGTAAGGTTTGTGGGGCTCTGTGTCAAGTAAGTTTTGCATCTGTTTTGACTCGGTCCCCGAAGTCTCTAATTCGCGCCAACTGAGTCTAGACAGTGTTGATGTTCGGGTGAGTAGGTCAGCGCTTCTGGTGGGGGTCTCTTTCTATCCTATCGTACTGTTATGTCGACGGGTATGTGTCATATTGTTGCATGTACATTTTTTTTTGCCTTTTCGAGAAAATGAAGTTTAGTCTGTAAAAGTGCTAAAACGCACAAAACATTACGTCACAAACAGTTATCTCGGAAAAGTTTTTAACCGATTGGAATGACACTTGTACATAATGAAATTAGAAGTGAGAGAACCACTTTCATGATAAAACCTCAAAATCGGCAAAATGTCGCATACAACAATATGATAAATACCCTTCGATCTGCGCATAGACGTGACGTCGGCGAAAGTTACCCAACGCGGAGGAATTTGTCCATTTTCGCACTATTTTGGGTCGCGCTTAGTTGCGATTCGGCTGTGAGAGTTACGAAAGTAACTTTGCCACTGCTGTCGATACGGAGCTTCTATTTGTGGACTTTCCACCTGGAAGCAAGCTTTTTTTCACGATATGAGCGGATTTTTATGAATTATTAATCTTTTTTTCGTGCGAATTTGATGGCCACTTTTTCTGTCCATCACTGATATGTTCATAAAGCTTCATTTTTCAACATATGGTGAAAACCCGATTTTGCTGTGGTAGCGTGGCGCCTTGTGGTAGCGTAGCGCCCTACTTTTGGCATGACCTACTTTATGGAAGCGAGGCTGCCTTCCCGATTCAGAACTTTAAAATCAGATTAATCTTTGTCCCGTAATCCTGTTGGTATCACAGTATTGTGGACAAGACTTTATTCTGACAACTTACGAACATTTATCCTTTTTTTTTTACAGTAGGAAGGGCGTAATCACGGGCAAGCATGAAAAAAATGTGTGTGACTGCGAACGTAGATCTAGGTCACGCTGCTTTCGTTATTCAACTTTCTGAAAGAGAGATAAAGAGAGAGGGGGGGGGGTGGAAAATGGTGCACCTTGTGATTACTTAGGCCTAATGCAAAGATATACATGTAGCTTAGTTAAGCCATCTTCGTTGAACAGCCGCTGCAGTGCACATGTAGGTCGCAATCACTGAATCAGTAGGGAAGACGACGGAAGATACATGCAAGGCTAGCGTCCTTTGGTCTGCTGTTCCACGCGAATAAGCTCCCTTCTCTCCCATTAGCACCGAACAGCACGTCGGTGCGCGGAGTGTGCTTTACTACGATAAGAAGTGCGTTACGATGCGCTTCGGGTGGCTTTTGAAAAGTAACTTTAGGCCAACGTGATGCCCCGGCGCGGACTCTCTATTATCTTTATCGTATCGCTTTTTCCCAGCATAATGTGACGGTCCACATGCATTCTCTAAACTCAAACTCAAGACTAAAACCTGACCTCAACTTGAGACAGACTTTTGTTTTTTTCAGACTCTCTACTGCGCGAGGTCGGTTTCAAAATCCATAGTGCGCACTGAAACACTAGTGCCGAGACAGAACCAGAGCTGCCAACCCAGACGATTTTTCGTATTTTTATACGTATTTCGGCCGAAAATACGGGAGTACGATTTTGAAGCGACAGTACGAATTCGAAAATACTGATTCTTGAATATCATATTTTTCAGATACACTCCGTCGTTCCCGAACGAAGTAGATCTAGCCATCACAACCGCAATATTAAACAATTTAGACATCGACCGCTCATCGTCGATATCGATAGAGAGTTGCGTAAAGAAAAAAAAAAAGGCACGAGCTCCAACACCTCAAAAATCCATGCAACATGTCATTGTAATCTTTCCTGACCCCCCAGCGTACCTAACATCAGGCCAACAAGAAGTTAGCATAGAGTGCCAAAACACCGTGCGGGCCAAAGCATAGCGATACGATAATGCTATACCCGTAAGATCGTCACACTAATTTTTCCTTCTTCTAAGCAATGCCATAATAATGGAGACCCTCAATGTCACTGCATTTTCTCCTGGATAGCAGCGTTCCAACTTCTCAACCGAGAGTTTCCTACGAGGTGTGTTCGAAACGAGCTGTGCTAAGAAGTATGGACGCACCTCGATTAAAAAACACCCACACCAACAACAGCAACCATAAAACTTGATTACCGAGACCGTCATGCACGTGACTGGTCCACTCTCGTACGACAGTCGAGTCACAACTTGAGCTCAGATTGCGATAAGGCACAGCAGATTTTTTTTTCTTCGCTGCGCGGTATCAAATTTCATTCAGGTATAATGCTTTTTTGCATTACAGGCCTAATGCAGATATAATGAAAGACAAAGACTCACAGGCGATGTGATAGGATTAGGGTCAAAGTCAGATATACGAACTCGCATGTGCTATGCCCACTAAGGACATACAAATAATATTACATACCGTAGGTGTGCAGGGAGGACATCGATTTGAGTTACATACATTAGCGATACTACAAGGACGCCACTTTAGAGCGACTGCGGGGGGGGGGGTGGGGGGCTGTTGATGGGGGCAGCGCCCCTCCCTCCCAGCCTAGTTAGTCATCCATACGGATGGTTTTATAGTAAATGCCTGCTTGCGATTAACACTCGGAACATGAAATAATTAGGGGCCCGGTGTCACGAGTGGAGTGAGTGCAATTAAGGGGATTGCTACAGAGCGGGTGTAGAGTAAGAAGGGCTCACAGTAGACAGCAAGTTAAGCGTGCTGTTGTGAGTAGTGGGGGGGTCTGAAGGAGGCGAAAGCGCGGTATTACTATCACTGCAAGTTAGAAGGTCCTACGGAGCGGACCTGTGAATAAGAGCCCATCGGGCGGACATAAAGGAAGCAGTCGAGAAGACTAGTGGAAGAGTCTTTCCAGTAATGACTGGTATGTAGAACGTTGATTGATTATTATGATTGATGTATTATATTATATTCGTCTATTACCATGATGTGAATAAGTATATGTGAGGAATGTGGAAGTCCTTGATATTGGATATAGCAAGGTGCGCCATGAGCGATAGATGAAAGTGAGTTCATGGATTTGTAGCGCGAGTGAGTAGTGTGTACTCCGATGGAGGTGTGTTACCGTAAGATGTGTGGTGAGTGAAAGGTGAACTAGTGTGTGTACGCTTCATGGATTGTAAGGAGAGGTGGAGTGAATAGAAATGGTAGGGTATTATACCAATGTAATGTTATTCTTGTAGGTGTCGAGGACGGGCCGCAGAGCCACCTCGATGAGCACAGGGGATAGGCCAGCATAGGGCCGGAGGCCACACATAGGCCAGAAGTGAGGCTGTCAGTGCAGGACAGTAGAAGCACATAAAGTCGTGGCAGTCAGGCCACGGACAGGGACGTAGATATGAGAGTGAATGAGATACTATATTATTGCCATGATGATGGGCGAGTGAACTGATAAGTTGTATGGCAATAGGAAGGTGATGTTGAGAGACGGCGGTGCCCGTGAATCATTAATGTACTATTAAGACCCTGAGGGGAGAGGCTGAGGCCGAAGTGCCTTTAGGAGTGACTACCGGATTGTGGATCCGAGGGAGAGTGTGTGTGAGAATAAGGCCGTTGTACGGCAGTCATTTCAATAATATAATGTATGTAATTGCGCTATTATATGTATAATTATGTTTAATAAATGTGTGAGTCTGATGGGTTGTTTTGTTAAGTGTTAAACTTGTTTGTTCGTGATTGTCGTCCTGTCATAAACTATTACATCTCCCAGTCTGGGATTTGTGACACTGGGGGCTCGTCCGTTGTGACACTGGGGGCTCGTCCGTTGTGACACTGGGGGCTCGTCCTGTTTACCTGTGGTCATTTTGACATTGTGTATTCGTTATATCTAGTTGTTTTTCTGTTGTGCTAGGAATTCGTGCTGTTGTCCTTGTTCGTGGGATGAATGGAAATTTCATGATATGATTTATGTATACTTATGAATATGTATGGATGCATGTATTGCTATGAATAGGTATTAATGTGTATTTAAACTTTCCAGAGTGTGTGTGTGCCAGCCTGTAGAGGAGACAAGCAGCCAGAGCTCCGGCATACGTCAAGTTAAATAAGACGCTGATTGAAAGTTAAGTGAAACTGAAATTTTGTACCCTGGATTGAGGGCTGTCTTTTCTTCTGTCTTTTTCCCTGTTTTTGCTGTTTTTGTTGTCGTTATAGGTTATACGGGCGGTGGCGCGGGTTTGCTGTGGTGAGCGTAGTTTGTCCTCTTCGGGAGGTGGGCTAAATTTGGAACTTCGTTCATCACAGTGAACAGTTCTATACGGACCTGTATTTTTGTTTAGATTGTGCCGTTCCATCTTCCTCGTTGTTTTAGGAAGACGTATTCTCTTGTCCCTCTTTCTACCTATCTATAGATACGTTCTTTTTTTTCAGACTCTGTTCTTGTTCGTACCGTGTTGTGTAATCGGCGTAGTAGGTTGCATTTTTTTTTCCATTATAGTTTTTTTTTAGAAGCTTTGTCCTAGTCTGGTTCGTTGTCCTTGACGTACTTGTGGTCCTTCTACTGAATTTCCTTATTCGTTTCTTTTCTACTCTTTTTTTTTATTACTAATAGGGCAATACATTTTATAAATATAGAATTAGTTAGGAAGTACGCAAATTTCTGAATTGTATTTGAGACAACTGGGTATTGTTATATCTGGTGTGATCTCAGGCCTCTGGTCGTGTCGTTAGTTATCATACCGACAGGTTAGCCGTTTTTTTAAATATATACCATAACCATAAATCTGTGAAATGGCGGAACTCCAACAACTAATGAAGTTGGGTAAGGAACTTGGCCTGGAGGGAGAAGAGCTACGCGGCTGGATTAAAGAACAGCAGGCGGATTTGCGCGATGAGCGTGCTAAGGATAGAGAGCGTCAACAAGAAAAAGAGGCTCAAGAGCGACAGAGAGAAGAGGAAAGGGAGTTTAAGCAACAGGAAAGAGAGGCTAAGACTCAGGAACAGGAAAGGGAGTTTAAGTTAAAGGAGTTAGAGGCTCAGCAGCAGGAGAGGGAGTTAAAGTTAAAGGAGATAGAGGCGCAAGTGAAGATCGCCGAGTTGGAAATCAAAAAGAATGCGCCAACAGAAACAGTTGAGCGGCAGGTACACAATAAAGGTGGCGTTAGGATTAAGCTCCCTACGTTCGACGACCGGAAGGACGACATAGACGCCTTCCTTTACAGGTTCGAGCTGAACGCACAATTGCAATGGGGGGAAAATAAGGAATTATGGGCCACGTACCTGGCGTCGCTATTGCAGGGGCGAGCGTTAACATACTTTAAAGAGCTACAGCGCGAAGACGTGCAAGATTACGATAAGCTGAAGGCTTTGCTGCTTCGCCGATTTGCGCGTACCGAGGAATATTTCCGGGAGCAGTTTAGGCGAGCACGTGCAGACACCAGGGAGGACTTTGCTGCCTTCGTCGCGAGACTAACGGAGTATTTCGCGAACTGGGTAGACTTGGCGCATGTGGGCACGGATTTCGCTAAACTGAAAGACTTAATGATCCGTGACCAGCTGTACGCGTCGTGCCACAAAGATCTGGTGGCTTTCCTGAAAGAGAACGAACCCGCGACGGTGCAGGAGGCGTCTAAGTTGGCGGAGGCATACCGTACGGCACATCCGTCCAAACCAGTCGCCAGGGCGTACGTCCAAGATGCGGGGTACGTCGCCGTTGTCGAGGGGTCGCCGGCAGGACTTAGGGACAGGTCGCGTCAGCGTGGTGCCTATAGTGGGCAAGCCCAGGGGCAGCATAGGGGCTATCACCAATCACCGGCATATGGATCCGGTAAGTTTGACCGAGCAGGAGGGCTAGGTCGCGGTAATGGCCGGGGGCGAGTTGTGACCTTTGCCGATGACCGACGGCATAGGGACTCTAGTTCCGGTCCCGAGGGGTCACGGGGACCCAGGCCTAGGGCAGCACAGGGAGCGGAGTGTTGGACTTGCGGACGCGTGGGTCACTTTTCGCGTGAGTGTAGGGCCGCGAAGTGTTGGAACTGCGGAAGAGCAGATCACATCAGCGTGAACTGCCCTGCAGGTAGGATAGCGGCGAACGTGGACAGTAGCTCCAGTCCATGTTCCCCAAATAAATTTCATCATGCGGCTGCGTGTGTTACATCGGACAACGGAGGCGGACAGTATTCTAAGTGTCCCAGTTGTGAGAAGTTATTATCTTCCGGTGTTTTACCTTGTGGGAGAAAGATCCCCGTTATAAATTCATGTCATACAGGAGGTGGTCTTAGGGTTTATCCGGGGTTTGTTGGGGACGAACCGGTCTCGGTTTTACGAGATACAGGATCTACCGTTGTGGGAGTGCATAGGGACTGCATTCGGGATTCACAGCTTACAGGTGAGACTGTCCCGTGCATCCAATTTTCGGGGGCCATTGAGAAATTACCCATGGCAAGAATAATCATAGATACACCTTTCCTTAGCGGGGAAGTCGAAGCAGTCGTTGGTTGTTTTCCAGGCGCCCAGCTCATCATTGGGAATGTATCACGGGTGGCTTCCCCTTCCGATGAGAACGTGCAAGCATGGTCGCAATCAAAAGGTATTGACTTTTGCGCCGCGGTCGAAACACGTCGACGGGTAGCGGATAAAGATAAGATTAGACCTTTGGCGACGCCAGCGGTCAACCTAGATATCACGCCAGAGCGCTTGGCGAGATTACAAAGGGAGGACCCATCATTAAACCCATGTTTTGGGGAAGCGCGAACCGAGAAAACGAGGAGATATAAGAACGGGTCGTCCTCCTTTATTGTTCAGGCGGGCATTCTGTTCCGTAAGTATGTAACGGTGTCCTCCATTTTAAAGCAGGTCGTTGTGCCAGCGTTGCTGATCGCAACAGTATTGCATTTGGCACATGATGTCCCACTAGCGGGTCATATGGGGATAGCTAGAACCAAAGAAAGGGTTCTTAAAATTTTTTACTGGCCATCGATCCACAGAGATGTGCAGGTCTATTGTAAGACGTGCAGTGCGTGCCAAAAGACGACGCATAAGGGTCGTACACCCCAGGCTCCTCTTCAGAAGATCCCCACGGTATCGGAACCGTTTAAAAAGGTCTCGATAGACCTTGTTGGCCCCATTCACCCAGCGACCGATAGGGGGAATCGATTTTTCTTAACGGTCATATGTAATGCTACGAGATGGCCAGAGGCGGTTCCTCTGCGGACCATAACGTCTGAGGCAGTCGCGGAAGCGTTGTTTGCAATTTTCGCTAGGGTAGGAATACCAGAGCAAATTCTGTCTGATAGGGGCGCGCAATTTACGTCGGAGATGATGAAGGAATTGTTCCGCTTATTCAGTATACAACCCATCACTACCACCCCTTATCATCCGCAGGCTAATGGCATGTGCGAGAGATTGAACTCGACGTTGAAGTCAATGCTGCGTAAGGTAGCTGCTGATCGCCCTAAAGATTGGGATAGATATATCCCTGCAGTGTTATTCGCGTACAGAGAGGTACGGCAGGAGTCAACGGGATTCTCGCCGTTCGAAATGATGTACGGTCGTAGTCCTAGGGGCCCAACTGATGTTCTTCGGGACATGATGACGTCGCCATCATCGGGAGACGATGAGCAGATTTCGGTGTTTCAGTACCTTGTTGATTTAAGAGAAAGACTATCTTCAGCGCGCACCATAGCAGAAGAAGCTTCTGGTATCGCTTCGAAAAGAGCAAAAGACTATAAAGATAGAGGTTCCAAACTGAGAATTTTTAAGCCAGGAGACAAGGTCCTATTGTTGTTACCTACGGACCATAATAAGTTATTGATGACATGGAAAGGCCCTTATGTTATTGAGCGAGTTGTTTCAAAGGTAGATTACGCTATCCACATTGATGGAGCGAGTAAGGTTTTCCATGTTAATATGCTACAGAGATTTTATGAGAGACCACAGTATCTCTGTGCACAGACAGGACCAGAGGAGACTGTCTTCTCTAGTGCTTGTACGGGGGTCGTAGACCAGTTGGACTGTGACGTAAGCGACACCGAGGCGCAGGAAGAGTTACAAATTCAATTGCCGGAGTTAACTGCGACACAAGGTTACAGGGACGTAAAAATTAACCCTGACCTTACGAGTTCAAGGAGTAGGGAACTTGAGACCCTGTTAGCGTCATTCCCGGACGTTGTTACGGATTTGCCGGGTCGCACTACGGTGATCCAGCACCAAATAAAGTTGACTTCGGATAAGCCAGTATTTCTTAGACCGTATCCGTTGCCTTTTTCTTCGAGAGATAGAGTCATAAAGGAAGTTGAGTCAATGTTGAAGTTAGATGTGATAGAACCATCAACATCGCCGTATTCATCACCCATCGTCCTCGTGAAAAAACTTGATGGATCGGTGCGGTTCTGTATTGATTTTCGAAGATTGAACACTATTACGGTAGGCGATAGGGAGCCTATTCCGTTTCAGGAGGAATTAATAGCTTCATTGGCCGGGTCCACGTGGTTTTCCAAGATAGATTTAACGAAAGGGTATTGGGAAATCCCGCTTACTGAGGAGTCGAAACAATACACGGCGTTCCAAACGCCCATGGGATTATTCCAATTTAAGGTCATGCCATTTGGGTTGGTAAACGCGCCAGCGACGTTTGCACGATTAATGAGATTAGTGTTGAAGGACATACCTAATGTCGTGTCATTCTTTGACGATATAGCATGCCATACGTCGACATGGTCTGAGCATATTCAGACACTAACAGTAATTTTTAAACGATTACGTCATTTTGGGTTAACTGCTAAACCCGCAAAGATGGATTTAGCATGTCCAGAGATAATATTCTTAGGACATATCGTGGGTAGAGGTGTTCAGAGACCTGAAGTAACAAAAATTGACAAGTTGGTAGGGTTGCAAATCCCTAAAACAAAGAAACAAGTCAGAAGCTTAGTGGGAATTTTAAATTATTACAGAAAGTTCATTCCAAATTTTTCCTCCTTGTCATCTTCTCTTACTGACCTTACTAAGAAGGGACAACCCGATAAGGTCCAGTGGACGTCTGAATGTCAGACAGCATTTGATAATTTGGTGACAGCATTATCATCGTCACCCATTCTGATATTACCCGATTTTCGATCTAATTTTATCCTCAGAACGGATGCGTCGGACTCTGGTGTCGGCGCTTGTCTTCTACAGGAGAAGAACGAATGTCTCCATCCTGTATGTTATGTCAGTAGGAAGTTATTGCAGAGAGAAAGAAAGTATTCTGTGATAGAGCGTGAGTGTCTTGCCATTGTCTGGTCCGTCCAGAAACTAGGACGTTATCTCATGGGACGAGAATTTTGTATCCAGACAGACCACAAGCCACTGACATTTTTGTCGAAGAATCGTTCGTCCAGCCCACGCTTATCTAGATGGGCATTGGCTTTGCAGCCGTATACCTTCGTTATTCAACCAATTCCAGGAACCAGCAATCATATCGCCGACTACCTTACTCGAGCCTAGGGGAAGATTTCAGGAGCTTATACATCGGAGGACAGGAACATTGACAGGATCTGTGTGAATGAGTCGACTTTAAAATATTGACATTATAAATATGATATGAAGAATGGTTGATAGGTTGAATGGTTTTTGATTCTGTATTAAGGATGGTGGTTAGTTAGCTATTCATGATGTGACACATATATGCATATTTCAGGCCATATTGATCCCCATATTTTCCCCTGATTTCGGTATTTTATATACTAGGGGAACTGCTAGGTCAGTTTTTTAGTGTAGGTATTGCTCACGCTCACTCGTTGACAGTCATCTTGGTGCGATTTGAAATTAATTGCATTAGTTTTTTTGGGGTGGGGGATGATGTCACGAGTGGAGTGAGTGCAATTAAGGGGATTGCTACAGAGCGGGTGTAGAGTAAGAAGGGCTCACAGTAGACAGCAAGTTAAGCGTGCTGTTGTGAGTAGTGGGGGGGTCTGAAGGAGGCGAAAGCGCGGTATTACTATCACTGCAAGTTAGAAGGTCCTACGGAGCGGACCTGTGAATAAGAGCCCATCGGGCGGACATAAAGGAAGCAGTCGAGAAGACTAGTGGAAGAGTCTTTCCAGTAATGACTGGTATGTAGAACGTTGATTGATTATTATGATTGATGTATTATATTATATTCGTCTATTACCATGATGTGAATAAGTATATGTGAGGAATGTGGAAGTCCTTGATATTGGATATAGCAAGGTGCGCCATGAGCGATAGATGAAAGTGAGTTCATGGATTTGTAGCGCGAGTGAGTAGTGTGTACTCCGATGGAGGTGTGTTACCGTAAGATGTGTGGTGAGTGAAAGGTGAACTAGTGTGTGTACGCTTCATGGATTGTAAGGAGAGGTGGAGTGAATAGAAATGGTAGGGTATTATACCAATGTAATGTTATTCTTGTAGGTGTCGAGGACGGGCCGCAGAGCCACCTCGATGAGCACAGGGGATAGGCCAGCATAGGGCCGGAGGCCACACATAGGCCAGAAGTGAGGCTGTCAGTGCAGGACAGTAGAAGCACATAAAGTCGTGGCAGTCAGGCCACGGACAGGGACGTAGATATGAGAGTGAATGAGATACTATATTATTGCCATGATGGTGGGCGAGTGAACTGATAAGTTGTATGGCAATAGGAAGGTGATGTTGAGAGACGGCGGTGCCCGTGAATCATTAATGTACTATTAAGACCCTGAGGGGAGAGGCTGAGGCCGAAGTGCCTTTAGGAGTGACTACCGGATTGTGGATCCGAGGGAGAGTGTGTGTGAGAATAAGGCCGTTGTACGGCAGTCATTTCAATAATATAATGTATGTAATTGCGCTATTATATGTATAATTATGTTTAATAAATGTGTGAGTCTGATGGGTTGTTTTGTTAAGTGTTAAACTTGTTTGTTCGTGATTGTCGTCCTGTCATAAACTATTACATCTCCCAGTCTGGGATTTGTGACACCCGGCTAAAGTTCTGTAACTCATGGCACTCTTGCCGATATGTGTGTTTAACAGGACCTCCCCTAATTCAGTGCTGAACATCGAAAACAAGAATAAATGTGCTGCTCTCGTATTTAATGCGACCCCTGACATCGTAAGACATCTATGGATCTGTGTAAACATTTTCGACAGAGATGAAGAAAACTGAAAGGCAGTTTTTTTTCATATTGAGGAGTCTATTACAATGCGACACTATGCGGTAATTGGAAAGTTACGTTTTAATACTGGTAGTTCAGGTGTCAGTCGACTTAGTGCAAATGCCAGTCTACAGCCCTTAACCCATATCACGGAGACTTGGTTGTTGTTTTTTTTTTTTTTGTCAAACCCGTAATTGATCCGACCCAGATACGTGGACTCGTCTCGGGCCGTGCATCCGTTCTCAGCTCTCCTCCAACTTGTTACGGCAACACGGGCACCTTGGCGCCACGCCACGCCTTAAGTAACATCTCACCTACCAATGAATGACCGAAGTGATTAGTGTAGTGTGACACCTTCGTAGACCATCTCTGACCATCTCAGTTTCCGTGAAAATCCAAATGAGCCTACGGAAAACCTATGGACATTTTTGGAGCTTTATTTAGACTACGCGCCCATAGCAACAAATGAAAAAAATGAAAAGAGTCTGGAGTCTGTCAGACCCTCGAGTTTAAAATAGGGTTAAAGAGTTAATAAACCTATTATAAATACTATTCTTTCTTCAGAATTGTGCCCGTCTCCGGTTTGCAAATGGGACAAGACAGATGATTATTATGTCTTCATTGGCGACGCCAGTGCGTACCCACGAGCACGTCACAGATGTCATGACTTATGTCGTGGTGACCTGATCCAGGATGATACGACACTGGACAGAGTTAGAGCATTTCTGTCTGAAAAAAGTACAAGTCTAAAGCTGAGTTTTCATGTGTACGGAAACGGAAACGCCAACAGAAACGGAAACGTCAAAAACCTTTCAAATAGTGAAATAGAAAGGCTCTTTTCATGTGTACAGGAACGCCATTTCCGTACACATGGAAACTCTCTTTCATTGTACTACTTGGTGGATTTTTGGCGTTTCTGTTTAAGTATACATGAAAACCCAGCCTTACTTTATAACATTCTATTAATTACGTGATTTTTGTGACTGCGTTTATTGTGGTAGTTGTAATCTGTGTCTGATGTGATTGGTGGTAGCAGTGGTGTATGTCACTGAAGTTAGTGACAGTAGTACTTTAATGTACAATTAAAGTTTGTGAAGATAGTGGCAATATTAGTCCATGTCACTAAAGTTAGTGGCAATAGTAGTATGTGTCCTTTAATTAGTGGTAGTGGTAATACATGTCATTGCAGTTGGTGGCAATAGTACTATATGTCATTAAAGTTAACGATGGTAGTAATCTATATGTCGTTAAAGTTTGTGGTAGGAGTGCATGTCACTGAAATTAGCGTCATTGAAGTTAATCGTTGTGGCAGTATATGTCATTGACTTTAGTAAGAATATTATGAGTGTAAGCAGCTGTGATTTGTAGCGGTTGTGGTAACTAGTAGTGGTAATGTATGTAAGTAATGCCCGTAAGGCTATTTGAAGTATTCAGTATTTGTTGTAAGAATAGTTGTGTATGCAATTAGTATTATGATGATAGTGGTAGATGTAGCAGATGGATGACATAGTAAAGCTGGTTTTCATATGTACGTAAACGCAAAAGGCAACGGAAACGCGAAAAACCATGCATATAATGAAATAGAAAGAATGTTTTCATGTGTACTTAAATGCCGTTTCAGAACGTAGGGAAACACTCCTTCTTTTGATTATTTAATGCATGTTTGACGTTTCCGTTCCCGTGCACATGGAAACATTGCTTAAGCCTCATGATAAATGTTTTGTTATTCCATTAATTCCAGGCGTCAGTAATTCCCATGTTGACGGCGTCTGCCGTAAGTAACAATTTTGATGCAGTACCGGTACTAAGAATTTTTAAGCTGGGATTTCATGTATGCGAAAACGGAAACGTCAAAACCTCCTTTAAATAGTGAAACGGAAAGGATATTATTCACGTGGAAACGGTCTTTCTTTTTACTACTTTGGTGGATTTTGACGTATTTGTAGCCACTTCCATTCCCCTACACATGAAAACACTGCTTTCGTCAAGGAATGGGTTAAGTATTCAATCATGAATAATATGTTCTTTTCCGACTTCCAGTTGGGGCTTTTTTTGAAACTGACTTCAGTCCATGGTGGCATGGCAAAATATGTATCCTCTGAATACTTGTGCAAATCGCGACGACCTCAGTTCTGGTTTATTCCAAGAACGTTCAACGTTCAACGTTTCCGGCTTTAGTATTAGGATAAGGAGTTAGAATAAACCGGAATTGTGAAACAGCTTGGCAAGTGCCACATCGCATTTTAAACAAGTGTCAATGCGTGCATTTGTCATACTTCTTCTAGATACTAAAAGATCTCCAGTTTTTCAAAAAATAGGAATAGAAAAAAACAAGAACAAAGGTCGCGAAATTGTTTCAAGAGGATTTTGGCCAAGCCCATCTCGGGTGAGATTATTTTCAAAGAGTATGATTATTAATCATTTGTTGTGACTAACTTTTTGTGCGCACATTAATTTCGTTTATCCGCTGGTTACAAAAGATGCACAGGACAAAGGGAAAAGGATCCGCCAGTAGCTATGAGTTATTATGTTAAGCCAGCGAGTACTGCTGGGCGGCACCGGCACTTTTTCAGTATCGCGACTCCATGACTTTTCGTTGGAGTCGACACCGACTCCGACTCCAACGACTCCTCGAGATCTTTGCTGAAAGATTCCGACACAGGTGTCGCCTCTAAACTCGACATTGACCCGAGGAGTGTCGCCACGACAACACCACTTCCTTAGTGTCGTCTCCTAGACGCTCACTCCGGAACGGATCCTTCGACTCTGAATGCTGCAAAAAGTGAACTGTCAAACTTTAGTTGGCAGTCCCCTGTCTGGTGCGGGGCATTGGTACAATACTGTAGTGTCGGGAGGACGCAGAACCAATTCTCTAAATATTTAAAATCTTAGTAATGTAATGTTTGCACTTATTAACTGTAAATTAAACTGTGGTAATGAGAAGGAAAACTAGAGAGCCGCTATAGTATCGGCATTAATGCCGGTACCGATACCACATTCTGGTGTCGGAATCGCAAGGTGAAGGTCAGTACCTAAGGAGTCAACACTGGCGTCCGAACCGTGCCTAGCATTACCAGTTAGGCTCAGAACAACACTTGAAGGAAGTAAAGTTATCATGCCCTGAATTAAAGGGGGGAACCAAATCGTTACCGTGTTAACAAACTGTCTATAGTTTTGAAGAAAAACGAATGAGACTGTTATTGGGCTATTGTTACGGAAGCGGAATCTCATTACAAAGCAGAAGAGAGAAAATACTGAGTTGTGTTCACTGTTCTTCTATAGCTCAAAATGCAAAAGTAGCATACTACGGTCCAATAACAACAGTCGCAAGCATCCGAGCTGCGTTCAGTTCGCGTAGAAATCTAGGTCACCCTAGGGTTAGGAAAGAAGGGAAGAGTAGCGGCCAACTGAACGAGCGAGCAGTTTCAAGATGGCGGCAAGGATGAACAAAAGAAGCTTGAAAGCACTTCTCTTGCAAGAACTGTGTGATGATACGGTCGAACAGGCGATTGCAAATAATAAATGGCGTGCCAGTCAATAAGTCTGACAAAAATATGTGCTTACAACTCAAAAGGCTCTTCCACTGTGCTGTAGAAATCGTACAGTTGAAAAAAGAATGGTCAACAAACTGAAACGCGACTCTCATCGACGCCATCTTGATTTCGGAAGATAGCACCGCTGCGGGGTCCTCAATTTCCTACCCTAGGGGCTACCTACCCCTACGCGGTACTGGACGGTTTCGCTACCTTTTCTACGTAGGAGCTAACTTTCCTAGCGTAGCTGAACGCGCCTCTGTTGTTTTTTTCTGGCAGTGCTGGGCTTGATCAAAACAAGAAAAAAAAAAGGGGCCTGAAAGTTTAATTCAATTTTGGCCAAAGTCTGAGTTAGGCGATTATTTTACTTTCTAGCTGGCATGGCCAATTCAACTTTAGCCAAAGTTTGACTTAGGCCATTATTTTAGCAAGCTTTGCCGATGCAACTTTGGCTAAAGTCTGACTTAATCCATTACTTTAGCTAGCCTGGCCGATTCAACTTTGACCAAAGTTTGACTTAGGCCTTTAATTTATCATGCGTGGTGACAAAATTTGATATCCCAAGACACCTCCAAGTTCGCTAAACTTTAGTCGCTTACCGTGCCTGACACGATGTTTGTTTCATTATTTTGGTTTTTAACGTTACACATTAAAACCAAACACGGTGGGGAAGGACCGACAGTCATCAAAATAAAACAAAACAAAACGGTGAAAGTGAAAGGGTTGTGCGCTTTATAGCTGGGGAAACCACAATAAGAACAGCAGCAACAACAACAGCGACAATAAACTGTATGGTGGCCTGCTAGTCACAGTGGCATGCAGAGGGGGCGACGGCCCCTTGCATCCATTACAGGGGGCATCCAATCAAAGATTGTCTAGGCCCGAAACTTTAGTCTTGGGACGATTACACACAATCAAGGAGTTGGCTCCGGGCATGATAGGGTATCATCAAACCTCTGGACACCACTGCCTTGTATTTTTTGTAGTTGTATGTTGTATACTTCCTTCATTCCATTTGGGAAATTAGCGTTAGTGTCATTGCAGCCCAGTTACAGCTGGAGCAGACACGTCCTCGTCACAGTGCAGCACTGGTCAGCTTTTTTTTTTTTTTTTGTCCGGAAGGGGGGAGGGGTAGAAGGGATGCGTTTTTACTTAATTTTGTTCGGCCTGCTCTTCTCGATTTCCAACTGCCAAGGTATCTTTAACGCGTGCAACGTGCACACGGGCCCTCCGAGTTTTGTGGCCTGCAGTTTAAATGTACGGAATTTTAAAGCTAATTGGATCCGTTTGATTCATATTTTCCATTTTCAGCATCAGAAGAAATTTGGGTGCATGAGAAACTTTGTCAGGACGACCCCAGCCCCGTGAGAAGACAATGTATGACGAAAGTAGACAAGAACATGGACAGCTTTTCTACCACAGGCGAGGCAGCAAGAACCGTCTGTGTCAAGCAGGGACACGGTAATGTCATAGATGAAAATAATAATAATAATACACAGCATTTACATAGCGCTCTGTCCTGTTAATGACCAGGTTCTAAGCGCTTTACAACATTCATATCATATAATCACAGACACAATACACAGGCATACTCAGGAAAAAAAACAAAAAATGGACATTCAGAGTGTAAAAAGATTACTCTGCACATGACTTTTAAAAGTCGTAAAATTTTCAGTGTTTCTCAAAGACAGAGGCAGAGAATTCCAAATCTGAGGCCCTTGATAAGAAAACGATTTTTCACCCACGGACTTAAGGACATCTTAGGAATTCTAAACTTTTTAGTATCAGCAGATGGTATAAGATGCGGTGATGGTACAGAGCGAGTCAAAAGATCACTTAAATAAGTTGATCCGTTTTTATACTAGCCAACTCGTACATTATTCGTTTTGTGCAGATAGTGTCTGTAGGACCTTAACCTCAGCCGTACGTCACTAAAAACTATACATGTTCTTAAAGAACAATTTATTAGGATAACCTTTTAAAAGCATGGTGTCTATCAAACCCCAGAACGCACAAGTTAGGATGTAACAATAAAATCCCTAGACACCTGCACGTACGACCAAGGGCACGACAGTAAAATTCTAATAAAAATCCTCTTCAAAAGTGTGGTGTCTGTGAGACCCCAAGACGTACGGGTAGGAATAGTAAAATATAAGTATAGTTGGTGAGTGCGCGGGTGCATATTTTAGAATTTTAAAACTATGGAAAGATTTGCAATGACACCATTGAGGAATACCTGGAATGTCAAGAAAAAATTTCCAGAAATAAGATAATTACGGACGTTTTTAATTGCTTCTGGGTCCATAAGACCCATGACGTACGGCGAAGATAACTTATGAGTGTGTGAGAAATCTCTTTGGGACCGAGGCATTTATAGTAAATTTCTATCAGGTTTTTGCAGATCTTAGACTGAGATTTTTTACCGGTAATGATAATGAAAACAAAACAAACAAACAAACAAAAAATTGCTCATACAGAAAAATGTCTTTACTACGAGTATTTAATTCTACTTTGCGGATGGTTGGTCATAACACATCATGAGTTATTCATCTGTATTCTGTACTGCTTTACCAATGGTTCTCATCACTATTATCACGAATTTTTCATGTTTTCTGTATTGCTTTATAGATAGCTCTCATTTACACAACGTCATCACGAAATTTTCACCTGTATAGTGTATTGTTGTACAGATAGTTCTTACTAAACATCACGAATTATTCATCTGTAGCTCAGGCTCCCATTATACATTACGAATTTTTCATCTATATTGTTTTACAAATGGTTCTCATTATATACACATCATGAATTATTCACCTGTATTCTGTATTGCTTTGCAGATGGTTCTTATTACATATCACGAATTATTCATCTGTATCTCCGGTTCTCATTATACATGGCGAATTTTTCATCTGTATTCTGTATTGGTTTACAAATGGTTTTCATTATACATCCCGAATTATTTACTCGTATTCTTTAATGTTTTACAGATGATTCTCATTACACTTTACGAATTATTCATTTGATCTACATTTTGTATTGATTCACGGATGGCTTGTTTTATACACCATCAGTTCATTCATCCGCATTCTTTATAATGGCTTTTTCAGATGGTTTGCCCTTAAACATCACGAATTTCAAATTACTCACTACCAATGCAGTGCCCTTGTCCGAAAGTCGGAATTCAGAAATATGCCTGGAAGATGAAGTCTACCTGACTTGTGAAGCCAGCGGATTTCATGGGTTCTGTATGGAACTGACTGAAAACGGGACGGTATTGGAGACAAAGACAGGGGTCAACACTTCACATAGTATACGGTATCGCGTGAACACATCGGAGATTGGAGTGGTCCAGAGAAACTTTACCTGCTTGGCAGCCAATAATTATGAAAGTATTCCTGTTACCAAATGGGTGGAACTGAATATCTCAAGTAAGTTTTTTTTTTAATTACTGATTCTTGACCCTGGGGTGGTGGGGCTGGGGGTGGCAGTAGAGTCTCGTGGCCGGAGCCACAGGGGCTTTTGTCTCGGGTGCAAAATTTCAGAACTATCACTTTTTCAACCGCCAGTTGTGAAAGAAGTTCCTCGAAACATCAATTAATCAAAATATACCAAAGATCTACAATGAGCCAAGAAAGAGTCAGTAACTTAGCAATGCTGTCAACCGAGAGAGATTAACTGCAATACTGTTACTGAAAATTCTGTATAAAGGCGATTTTAGACCAAATTGAGTATACTAGAGTTAAATGCGCTTTACTTTAATTGCATCAGTATTTTCTTAAAATACATGTGCTTGATGGGTAGGGGGTTCACTCCTGGACTCGGGGGTGCTAACGGTCCACGGGGCAGGGGGCGCAATGCTTGTCTTGCCCCGGGCGCTAGAGACCCCTGCCACGCCACTGGGCTTGTCCTACCCCGGGCGCTGGAAACCCATGCCACGCCACTGGGCTTGTCCTACCCCGGGCGCTAGAAACCCATGCCACGCCACTGGGCTTGTCCTACCCCGGGCGCTGGAAACCCATGCCACGCCACTGGGCTTGTCCTACCCCGGGCGCTAGAAACCCATGCCACGCCACTGGGCTTGTCCTACCCCGGGCGCTGGAAACCCATGCCACGCCACTGGGCTTGTCCTACCCCGGGCGCTGGAAACCCATGCCACGCCACTGGGCTTGTCCTACCCCGGGCGCTAGAAACCCATGCCACGCCACTGGGCTTGTCCTACCCCGGGCGCTAGAAACCCATGCCACGCCACTGGGCTTGTCCTACCCCGGGCGCTAGAAACCCATGCCACGCCACTGGGCTTGTCCTACCCCGGGCGCTAGAAACCCATGCCACGCCACTGGGCTTGTCCTACCCCGGGCGCTGGAAACCCATGCCACGCCACTGGGCTTGTCCTACCCCGGGCGCTGGAAACCCATGCCACGCCACTGGGCTTGTCCTACCCCGGGCGCTAGAAACCCATGCCACGCCACTGGGCTTGTCCTACCCCGGGCGCTAGAAACCCATGCCACGCCACTGGGCTTGTCCTACCCCGGGCGCTAGAAACCCATGCCACGCCACTGGGCTTGTCCTACCCCGGGCGCTGGAAACCCATGCCACGCCACTGGGCTTGTCCTACCCCGGGCGCTGGAAACCCATGCCACGCCACTGGGCTTGTCCTACCCCGGGCGCTGGAAACCCATGCCACGCCAATGGGCTTGTCCTTACCCGGGCGCTGGAAACCCATGCCGCGCCAATGGGAGTGGGATACATAGGCGCCATTAAATAATGAATTGCAGCATTTATTTTTGAGATTCTACATTTTTGTGAAATACAAGTGAGGTGGGGATAAAAGCCACATAAGCCTAGAGCTAAAACGCATCTATGTAACATAATACCGCCGGGCGGCTGTTGGAACCTCATTTTAAACCAAACAGTAAAGCTACGGTCCCCCAACAACAGCTTTTGATGTTAGTTTTAACGACGTTTCCACAGCCGGTCAACGCTAATTATGCACATATATAGCCTATATCCCCCCCCCCCCCCCAATCAAGTGTATGGTGCCCCCCTCCCCCCCCCCCCCCAAACCAAGTGTAATGGTGATGAATTTTTAATTTAATTTTCAGAAGAAACTGTCCAAAGTTTTGGTATTGTTTAAAAAAGAAAACAAAAATCAAGCTACCAAAAAAAAAAAAGAAAAGAAAAAAAGCACAAAAAAAAAAATAGCAGGACTTCCCGTCATGGATTTATTATTGACTGCATTAATTGAAGAGCGTTTTTTCAATACTGGCTAAGTCAAGTTTTGCATGAGGAACGGCTCCTTTCAGATAGACATTCAAAATGAGTGTAAGGCGCTGTGTAAGTATGCTTACACCATGTCTTCCATTTAATTTTGAATGTTCGGATAAAGGCGGGACATGGCAAGCTTTAAGTGAACATTTACACCGCGTCTTACACTAATTTCAAATGACTATTTGAAAGGCGCCATAACTCATGCAATATTTAACCTACCTAGTTTTGGATAACCGCTCTTCAATTTATTCTTTAAAAAAAAAATTCCTTTATCTTAAGTTAAGGTCGTCATTGAAAATGTCGTACTTTACATTCTCTTCCTTTTGCAGGCTGCCTTAGGCTTTGCGAGAGAGAGAGAAGCAATCAAATAGTGGAGACCGTGCAGATAAATACAACAGTGACGTTTTCGCTTTGCGTGAGTGCCTTGGCTCTAAAGGAGGAAGCCATTTTGAATGGCACAACAGTCGTAATTGGGCAAACTGAAAAGGCAGTGACGTGGGACTTTGTGCCAGGTGCTCGGAATGGTGGTTTTATTGTGAACGTAATGTTCACCAAAGTTACTGCAGAACATGCGGGCAAATTCACTCTGACATTATCTGACAGATGGGGAAGTCAGCTGGATTATGCGTGGACTTTACGCATTGAAGGTAAAAGAAGGGAACAATCAAAAGAGAGAAAACAGCCCTTATCAGAGCTAAAACGGCTCTTTTGAGAGCTGTGTGAGCAAGGTGGAAGGAGAATGAAGCCAGAACGAAATGCGAAAACTAGAACCAATATTATGATAAAAAAAAATAAAGGGAACAAGTAAAAAGCCCTTGTCGGGGCTAAAACAGCTCGTTTGAGGGCACTGGAGGCAGAAGTGGAAGGAGAATGAAGCCAGAATGAACAAGAAAAACATAAACCAATATTTAAAAAATGAAGGGAACAATCAAAACAGCCCTTATCAGTGCTAAAACAGCTCTTTTAAGCGCTCTGAGTGTCACGAGCAGAGTTAGGGTCTTGGGGATGTTACGACTGCACGAGAGGCAGCTAACTCACACTCGGACACAACCACACAAGAAAAGTATTAAATAACTAGAGCGTATATATGTCAGGCCGGTCAGGCCATAGTTTACATAAATATTAATAACAAAACAAAAGACAATAGAGGTATATATTCAAACCAAAAAAACTCTAATTAATAACTTAACCAATGATATTCATGTAACTATGGAGGTACTGCAATCAATAGCAAATAGGTATATTATACGAAACTAGATATCAATTTAAAGTGACAGTTGAGTCGCCACTGGCCAGTCGCCAGGCAAACTCTCCATAAATCATATGGGCTTAAATGTTAGGAGAGCCCAGTACGTTCAAAGCCTACAGAAGCACTCTTCGGCTTGTAGGTAATTTAAGCAGTTCCCAAAAGACTATATTTTATGCACAATCACTATTCAATTCATCAACAATGTGCTATATTATTCTAATCATACTATGGCAATAGATCTATGATACAGGACACTCGTGGTCGAGTGCCAGCTGGGGTTTCCTTAGTCTTCCTATGAGGCTGTAGTTCTCTCTCTATCTCCGATCTCTATTATGCTTGAACAAATAAAATATATTACCATTGGTCACGCCTACTGGTAGGCGCGAACATCAAAATAGCGCAGCGTGGGCTTTCAAAGGTCAGCCCACTCAGACCTTTCTTTCTAGAGCTCAGTCAGTCCGTTAGCAAGGACTTCTTGTCTTCAAAGCACACAGTTCAGGTACTGGTCAACCGGAGATACTTCACGACACGATGCTTCTGCTCGCCTGTATTCACTAAATCTGAACGTTACACGATGTCTTATACTATCTAACTACCCAGCGTGCTAGTCCGCTGGCCCAATTAGTTCAGCTATCTCATAGGTCGAAACCTCCCACCATTTTAATTGTAGTAATACGTCTGCACTTTTCTACCAGCCAGTTAACGTGCAAAAACTTGTCTAGTCATACTTAACAATGTCAACTAGCCCCACCTTGTTTCACCCCTACTCCATTACTTATTAATCACGAACATTAAAACCCACAAGCGTGAATCTAACAGTTTAACTTTACATTTATTTACTCACCAACTATAATTTGGCGAGGACCGTTCAAGGCCACCAGCCAATTTTTCATGGCCCTGGTAAAAAAACAACTCACTCTCTGCGTGAGTTTTAATAACATCCGAATCATGACACAGAGAACAGAGGTGAAAAGGGAATAAAGCCAGTACGAAACAGGAAAAATAAAAAAAAGTATTTTTAAAAAATGAAGGGAACAGTGAAACAGCGCTTATTAGGGCTAAAAAAAAAAAAAGGCCCTTTTGAAGGCTCTTGGTGGAAGGAGAGTGAAGCCAGAATGAAACAAGGAAAACATATACCAACATTAAACGAAAAAATGAAACCACAGCCTCAGTTTCAACCGAAATCAACCAAAGTCGATGAAAGTGTCATTTTTCCCTACTTCGTCTTCGTGACTTAATATCTGTGTTAAGGTGGTATCATACTAAGCCCGGAAGGGCACAGTTAGCTAACTTCAGACAAGAAGTGTACACTATAATTTCCTGTATTTTCTTAGTAAATCTTGGAAGACCCTATCATATTAAGCCCGTTCGGACACAATCAGCTTCTGCCACCGCTTCTTGGGTGTACATTTTGCTGGTAGCAGCTGGCTGTGACGTTCAGGGCTTGGTATGGTACCTCCCTTAGCCCCTTACCTTGATGGGCCTCATACGTGAATGGATTTGAGGAAATGAGCTTAAGGTGAAAGGTCAAATTTCTGTGAAACCCCTCCAAAGGTGGAAAAATTATTTATTTATGGAAATTGAGATTTGCTTATAATATGAAATATTAACCATTTTTCTGTATTCAGTTAAAATATTTGGCTTGAAGTCTGTTTTCTGGTCTACCACATTCATACTGAAACTGTTCATTAATGGCTATTTCTCTTTGTTTCAGAGCACGACAAGATGTCCAGGCCCATATCTACGACTTCGCCAGACCCGAAGATTGAAACTGTCGAGAACTCCACGGCTCCATCGTCAAACATTATCATTATTCTCGCCGTTGTAATCGTGGGTGTTGTCATCATCCTGATCATAATTCTAGCATGTGTTTTCACGACGAGACGTGGAGGTAAAGCAAATGGACCGATTATGTCAATAATATCTTGCGATTCACTTGCATTATGATAATTATTGGAAATTTGTTCCGTTTCCATTCATTATACATCCCAAACCCATGCTGTCTTAATATTACAAAATAAATGTCGTGAACTCAGTTCTTGTTTGTTCCAGCTTCACTTTTTGCACAACTGAGAAATTCGGCGTTAAACGTTCACAGCATTAGTACTACGACAAAGAATCAGAGTAAATCGGAACTGTGAAACAGCTTGATAAGTGCCACAATGCATTTTAAACAAGTGTCAAAGTGTGCATTTGTTATGCCTCTTCTAAATACTAAAAGACCTCCAGTTTTTTCAGAAAATTAAGACCGAATAAACGAGAACTAAGTTCCCGATGTGTCAGAGCATGTTTCGCTGCCAGTGATTAATCATGTTGTGTCAAAGTGTCTCCTGGGTGTGTAACATTTGACCAGAAAGCTCTCTGAACTTGTAATCTCATCTTTTCTCATGCTTTGAATCTGTGTGCGTAAGGAGTGAAACAGATCCAGGCTGGTACAGTCGCCAGACCGCTAGCTCGCCTCCCATGAAAGGCCTTCTACTTCACAATGGCACACTAGGCACTGCCCGCTGCATCCCAATGACGTCACGGTGTGGGCAGTGCCTACTGTGTTAGCGTGAAGCAAAATTTATGGGCAGCAATCCATCGGTCTGGCACTTTCACCCAGTGGCGTAGCGTCGGCGGTACCACAAGGGCAGTTGTCCCGGGCACAAACTTCTCAGGGGCGTAACATTTCAAAAGAAGAAAAACAATTAGTAATACATGTAATATATAAAAACAGCGCACCCACCCCCTCAAACACACACCAAAATATTTGCCAATGTTCGAACATTCTACACAGTTTTCAACATGGCGGAACAAATAAACACCTACATTGCGCCGGGCGCTGGCAACTCAGGCTACGCCACTGCCGACACCTCCCTTGGTCTCTTTCAAGCCTTAGGCCGATGTGGACAGCGATTAGTGTATTAGTGTGATGCATAATTTATGAACAGCGAGGCATCAGTCTGGCCCCTACACCACCCTTGTCTGTTTCACCCCTTGGGTGGTTTGTTGTGTCACGTGACGTAAACAGTCCAGGAAGTGAAAGCTGGAGACCCCGACCATGAAACACAATTTATTATAAACCCCCCCCCCCACCCCCCTTTTTTTTAAAAACACATAAGCCTTTGAATTTAAGTTCCTTCGTGACTTAATCAACCGCACCCGGAAGGACATTTGAATTTTGACTGACCTACTTCTCCAGCTGACTTTTGGGGCTGAGGCACATACAGGTTGAGAGGTCTGCTTCCCCCCCCCCCCCCCCGATAAAAAGGGGCTCATTTTAGTTCCTTGATGACTTAACCCAGTGATTCTCAAACCTTTTTCAGACAATCGATCCCCACAGGTCAGGTCCCAAATTTTCTTTCACACCCCCCCCCCCCAAAAAAAAATTCCCAAACCTTACTGCCCCCATCCCTCCCCGAAACCAAATACTCAGACTACATATACAAATTACAAGGTTATTTTTTTAGAGATTTATTAATGACGGTAATTATAGGCATCTTGATTATTCCTTTCAAGAAAAACAGAAGGTATTCTTCACCAAAGGTATAGAATAATGCCCAGAAATCGTCACTATTTATGTATCCTCCTCTCTTCCCCCCCCCCCCCCCTCAATCCAAATCGCCCCTCTTGTCCATTGGGCCTCTTGTCGCCTATTTCTTCGTTTTTGACCCCCCCCCCCCCCAACTCAAAAAATCACCCTGGGGGGGGGAAGTGGGTGGGGGCAAAACTCGCCCACGTTGAGAACCACTGACTTAACCGCACCTGGCACGTTTGAACTTTGACCTGCTTCTCCAACTTGTCTCTTGTCGTCCCCTTAGAATGATAAAGTTCTGTCTCCACATTTTGGCTCTGAACTGAGTTACACACTACACACTATGTCTACGGGCCTTCTCCATTGTGTGTCAAAGTATCACGCAGATTGGGTGCGTAACTTGCAATTACTACTAAAATGGAAAGATAAAATCTTTGCTCTAAAAGCTATGATCACATCACAGACTGATAAATTAACCAGACTGGAAACACGAGCTTCGGGCTGTGTCGTTTTTTACGGAATTTCCCGAGCGACGACTGTATAACCAACATGGCCGCCGCTCAGAAATTCCGATTCTAGTTTTATCTGCAATAGAAATTTCTTTTTATTTGTCAAGATTGGTTGTACATGTATTAATTTCTTGGTGCGGAACCAAACTTTCCGCGTTCAGTAGGCGCGTCAAAATGGTATCATTCAAAATTGTAGCTATGCTGAAGCGTCGATCGCTACCTTAAACCTAATATGGCGGATGGTTCATGACCTTTCGCTGTTTTGTGACGTCACACAATGGGATCATCCAGTCTGGGTATTTTATTAGTCTGTGGATCACACACATGAAGCTTCAATCCTCGATTTCTCAAAAGTTGACGGAAGGGAGTTAGACGACTGTCATTGTAACGCAGGGGTCACCAAACTTTTTTCACAGAAGGCCGGATAACTGACAGACTTACAAGCGCGGGCCGCATTAGCAATAATTGTCCATCCCGTAGCTCTAGACATCCCGGGTTTTATCAAACTAAATCAAGTACCATGGCGGGTAGGATGAACTGACATTGCGGGCCGTAATTTGATGACCCCTGTTCTAAGGCTATGTTGGGCTGAGGCGCATTTAGGTTCGAAGAAATTCCCCCCCCCCCCCCAAACAACTCTAACTCCACTCCAACCCCCCGGTTTGCAGTCAGACTCCCCTGATAAACAACATTAGGTGAGACAGACGTGGCAAGGAGGCGGTAGAATAATTTCATGGAACGTTCAAGACCAGGAAGTCACTAGACGGACGGACGCAGTATTTATCACAAAAGATATTGACGTGATCAAATATTTTGGCTAAACAACACAAAACACATAACCCTTTCAGCGCCCGTAAGAGGCCATCTGTATTTAACGCTCGACTTTGGCTACTTTTGACATCCCCCCCCCCCCTCGCCTCCCGTCCTTTCTCAAGAAACGTAAGTTTTTCATATTATGCTTGGCCTCAGCCCCCCCCCCCTCCTCCCCTCTCCTCCCCCGTGCGAGCCCACGAATGAATGTTGAATATCGATGACTGACAAGGCCTTTGATGTTCAAAAACCGTCAAATGGCACTTTACTTGAGCTGTCTGTTTCATTTGAAATAATGTGATTTTGTGTAATCCAAAAAATAAATGTTCTCAGTAAAATAGTAAATAAAACTAAATTCTTTAAACATCCATAAACTTATTCGAAAAGTATCTGTACGCTCCCCAGATACCCTCCATGATTGTACCCAGGTTCACGTATTTGCACCCCGGGATCTCATCCTCACCCCCGCCTCCGCCTGTCATAGTGTACTTACATTATGGATCACTGACCCATAAGTGACAATAAAGTTAGCTATGAGACATCAATGCCGGGTGGATACCAGCTTTAATCAGTTTATGAACCACCTTTCTAAGCCATTAAATGAAAAACAGTCAGCTCATCTATTAATAGTCTGTTGTTGCTTGTACGTACGGACCCCAAACGTTTTGCCCTAGGGGCACACACGTGCACACGTACCTATCCCTAATCCCGTCCTTATGCTCAACCCTAAATCTTATCGAATCCCTAACCCTGCCCCTTACCCTTTCAACCAAAAAACAGGAGGAAAACAAAAAGAAAATCTGAAAGAATAATTAATTAAGGCTGTTTTTAGGAGTATTGGGGGGGGGGGGGGGTGGGAGGAGTTTTCTAGCTCTGGGGTCACAAAAATCTTTAAAAAATACGCACCCCTAGCGCAAGAAAAAACAACAACTTAGGGACCATACGTACAGGTAACAACAATATTAATATTCATGATGCCCTGCTTTCATCAATGAATATTACTTTATGCAATACCACTCTTGTTTTAAATGATGTATTTTTTCTTACACTTTCATTTCAGTTGTTTCCTGCATAATTACCTACAGGTATGACTCAATTTTCATCTTACTGGCGTTAGATTATTTTACATAAACTAGCTAGTCCCGGAAAACGAACTTTCTGATCTAACTTTTTGATTCTGCTGAACAAAAATGCATCTCAATTTCTGCGGCCAAATGAAAAACATACTGTAAATAGTAAAAAAGTATAATCACATTTGGATCATAGTATGATTGATACGACCTTTGTCACTGGACGGCAATTTTGAGTGGTTCGTTAAGTGCATTCTTATCGCACGTTTCAGTGTCACTATATAATTATAAATAAGCAAGGCGTTATTTACAAGGCATACCTTGAAACTAACTCTAGCGTTATTTTCAAGGCATACCTTAACAGCTTCTGATTGGTCAATGAAACATGCCTTGAAAATAACGCTGGCGTTAGTTCCAAGTCATACCTTGAGTCCAATAAACAATACATAGCTACCCCGGCGGCTTTCCCTGATATGTCAATCTGACTACTACCCAGACGAACATCGGCCTACGGCCTCGATGATACAAACTGACTAGACCCTCACGTCGTTACATATCAGTCTGACAATGCACAGTCTAAGGCTCCACGTTTAGAAATACTGAAACAGCTTCTGATTGGTCAATGAAACATGCCTTGAAAATAACGCTGGCGTTAGTTCCAAGGCATGCCTTGAAAATAACCACTTCGTATAAATATAGATACTGTGTTTGAGAGTAAGCGCTGTATGTGTAGATGTGCAGACTTTGATTTGAGATATTTGTCTATGAGAACTGTGTCACTGTAAAGATCACTCTTACTGTCATTTATCCATGTATTTTCTCCGCTCACTTACAGATGGTCCAGACAGCAAGACCAAGCCTCTCAAGTTGACGGTAAACACCATGTTCAGATTCAAAATGTGGCTACCCAAAAAGCTGAAAAAATTTGCTTTTAAAAAAAATTGTCACGATCACATCTGAGATGTACATCTTGAGTCTCTTCTTGTGACTCCATATCATTAACTACTTCATTCACTACAGCAACAATCTCAACTGGCTTTTCATGATACATTTTCAACAAAAAAAATTTTTTTTTTTAGGCTGAAAAAGGTCCTTGTAGAAAGCTATGTCTGCGTTTGGTTTTTGTTTTTTTTTACAGCGCGTCGGCACGAAAACGGAAACTTTGGCAGGGCCATCCATAAAGTACACATTGCCCGAAAGAGATGAGAAGAATTTGTCTCCAGCACATGAAAAGCCCTGTCCACTACTGTAACTTCAACTTATTAGCTTATCATTACTGAACAGGAACAATAGTCAAGTGTCCCATTTGTGTGAAACCCCGTACATGAGAATTCGGGGAATTCCATTGAGTCTGAATGCTTTTTTTTAAGAATAGCTTTCCCGAAGTATGGAGGGAATAAATGACATGAAAGTAGAAGGAGGGTCTGTACCAGTTTAAACAGACTGAAAATCACTGATCAAGAGCAAAAGACATCTATTGTGCTAATCAAAAGAGTTGGCCCGTTGTCTCAAAGAATTCACAGATCTGATATTTAATTTTAAAATTTATTCTCGACCATTAATGTGTAAAGAGACGCGAAAAAACGAAATTTCCGATCACACTTTTTGATATCATTCGGTGAAGTGCGTCTCTTTTCTGCGGCTAAAAAAATCGTAAATAAATAATAAAAAAGACTGAATTGTGTCCGAAATGGATGTGTCCACGTAATTCACCGTCAATCATTGAGGCTGTACACATTAGAGTTTCATAATTTTTGCCCTCGTGGTCATAAAGTTTTAGATGCTTTCATATTCACCCTCTCGCTACCGTTCCGTCACTGTTTCCTAAAATGGTAGTAATTAGTTTCTGCCACTTTTCAGGAGAAGCACAAAACTATTATTTTAGCACAACGGGTCTCGTAATGATAAATTTTTGAAAGTTTGCTATTCGATTATATTTCGGCTTAAGGGTCTAAGACCCAGATAATTCCATGTGGCATCGATTGTAGTTGAATATATAAGAATTATTTTTTTTTTCGAACTTTTGAAATACTGCAGTCAGGGAACTGTGACGTATGATAATTATGATACGCATAATTTCATATCACCAGAACTCGGTGATTTCCGAATACAATTCAGCACAGACGGTCACGTTATACACAACAAAAATGGTAGCCACTTTCCTATTCCTCACAGGTCTGGAGTTTCAGAGTCGGTACTCGCAGAGGCCACTTCCCAGTGTACCGACTCCACCAAAGGAACACAGTAATTATACAGACAAATCCCACAGATGTCACAGGCCAGAGAATGTGGCGTTTCTCAATCGTGGTGATACCTCTCATATAGATACCCATGAGCCGTCCAGGTAGGTACAGCCATAGAAGTTTTGCTCATAGTTATATAAAAATGTATGTCTCTTACACTTACAGAAACAGATCAGGTAAGATAAGAATCACCTTAATATTCTATGAGGGAAATTCACTATCACAGAGCATTTAAGAGCACATACGTAATACACACGTCTTACGCATCATTATATAAACGTATCATAATTCAGTAACGGCCTTATTACATGCAGTAACATGGCAAGGAACCTGAGTAATATAAAATGGCATACATCTAACTATAGTGTCTTGTTGAGGCGAATTGCGGAGGGGGGAAAAACGATCTTCTGTGTCTTTCTGTCTTTGCTCTGGTGTGTATTGTTCTGTGATTTTCATTTATTTCAAACCCTTCCATTAAAATATTTCGAAGCCGTAGGCTGTATCGGACATAGACTTTCAAATGGAGTAAGGTGGCTCTTTAAGTTATTTGGTCAATTCACTATTTAGTTCGTTCTGATTTCAAGTCCTCTTGATAAATAATAACAGTGCTGAGAATTTCCGCTTATGGTAGAATCATGGGGCTTTGTTGTTGTTGTTGTTGTTTTGTGTAATATTTTGTCCATGTTTTGTACAATCTGAATACAGGTGGTCGCAGTCGGGAAGATCTGATCCTCAGACAAAAGGTGTGACGTTACAGTAGAAGTAATGGTCAACTTATCATTTTTTTTGTTACCATGTCCTAATGTAACAAATATACTTGATTTAGGGGACAGACGTATTGGTTCTGAATCCAAAATGCATGTGTATGTATATGTGGATGATACACAGACAGAAATAAGTGAGGAAGAAAGAGATGAAGAGAGAGAAAGAGAGAGAGTGGCAAAGAGAGGGAGAGGGAGAAAGAGAGAAAGGGAGAGAGAGTCACATGAAGAGAGAGAGAGGGATGGAGGAAGGGAGGGAGAGAAAGAAAGAGGAGAGAGAGAGAGAAAGAGAAAGAAAGAATGTGACGGTACAAAAAGGAACACGTGTTTTTCTTGTTACCAGGCTGATTTATTTACAGATATAGTGCTTGAAGTTTCATTATTAAATGCCTCTCTTTGTAGTACATACCCCGTGTGATGGGCATTCTCCGAGGTCACCACCTTCTGAAGAATGGTCTAGACATCCTCCTCCTGAGTATGACAGTGGGTCATGTTTTGAGATTGACGTCATGGATGAAGATGACCACCGTCCACTATCTGGTGATTATTCGGTAAGAAACCGGAAGAAGATAGCGGCTATCCAGCAATAGTATCCTTCCACGGAGATACGTCCAGCTTGGCTCGGCTTGGTCTGTCACACCGTCCCTTAAGGGGGATACTAAGCCCAGAACGTGACAGTCAGTTGCTGCCATCAAAATGTACATGCAAGAAAGAGTGGCAGAAGCTGGTCGTGTAGGTCTGGGGTTAGTATGATAGGGTCTTCCTACTGAGAAAATATAGGAAATGATAGTGTTCACTTCTTGTTTGACCGGGCTCAGTAAGTTTATGTCAGGCTCTTCCTACTGAGACAATAATAGGAAATGATGGTGTGCACTTCTTGTCTGCCAGCAGCTGACTGTGCTGCTAACGGCGAAGTATGATACCCTCCTTATTGTTTTCGCAGGGTCCAGCATTTCCGCTGTCGATAAGAGCAGTATGTCAGTGTTTTGCAAACTTTAAGGTTACCGATATTAACAGTGGAAGTCACAATAGCTCTCAGCGAGAAAAAGAAAAGCCAAGCTTGACTGGATCGGGCTGGAAATATTATGGCACAGACGAATAGTAACGAAGATTTTGAGTGGCATGCCCGGGGAAGTCTATGGCAAAGTCTGATATCGTGACACCCCGTTCTAATGTGAGACAGAAAGTTACATATGAAGAAAAACGTTATAGAAAGACACCTCCTGCGGTATATTAAGGCCTTTCTTCCATATTACATTTAGTTTTCTCGAAAGTTCGCCCTTCCCTCAAGGTTCTGCAAAATGACCCCCCCCCCCCCCCATTTTTTTTCTCCGTTAAAAAAAAAAAATCACTATTTACTACAATATTATTGTAATATCATGTTTACACCTAGCTCTGTGGCGAACCACTGCCAATCCGTGGCCATTTACATGACGTATATGGTCGTCCCTCCTTCTTCTCTGAACATCAAAATTTGCGCTGAATATCAAATACAAATATCAAGACCTCAGTTCTTGATTGCTCCAACTCCACTTTTTGCACATCTTAGAAACTTGCCGTTAAACGTTTAGGGCTTTAGGTATACTGTTGTTAGGGAACTGTAGAATTTTACACAGTAAGCTATAGAGACCAAAACACAGCATTTCTCTATTATTTTGTCTTTGTAATAGTCCAAAACAAGATTTGGGGGAAAACCCAACAGGTCAAAAGTAGGTCAACCATCAACAAGAGTGGTGAGCGGTGAAAGTGAGGCAAACAATAGGCCATGAGTAAAGCTCAGACTGCTCATATCAACTGACTAGTACGAAATGCAATGGTTGTCTCACATAAGAGCAAGGTTAAGGTCACATAATTTGGGAATTTTGGGGAAAAGTGGTGAAGCCTATTAGACTATTGTCCCTTTAGCAAAGCAGCTACGTTAAGAAGTTAGAATAAATCAGAACTGTGAATCAGCTTGGTAAGTGCCACAAAACATTCTAGACAAGTGCCAAAGTATGCATTTGTTTTACCTCTTCTACATACTAAAGGTTTTCAGAAAATGGAGATGGAACAAACTAGAACAAAGATCGCCATATGTTTTCAGTGCATCCTGAGCGAGCCCAATCTGTGCATTCATATAATTTTCCATCTGTTTCAGGGATACGCCAATGAGACATCCGCATAGAAGCAGCATGCCGGCGGTGTACCATTGAACAGAAGTACCGGCCTCCTTTTTTCTCCTCAAGACCAACGAGTCTGAATTTGAATTTCAAGACCAGAGTTTGAGTTTGGAGAAAGTACTCGACAGGATAACGGCCATACAGTGCTAGAAAGGAGCAAGGGGAAGACAGAATAATATAAGAGAACGATAGGACAGAGGGAGATCTTACCACAAACAACCACCAACCATCGGCAAGTTTGGAAGAAGCGCGTCAACTCGATAACGGTCATATTTTGCATTAAGAAGACGCAAGGAAACAGAGACAGAATGTAACAGGATGATACGACAGTAGGATAAGACCCTACCAGGAGGACCAATGAACTGGATCAAGGTTGTTGTTGATTTTCAAATCCGGGTTGTACCATCGAGTGTGTCGCAGGGAGAAAGAGCATTCGGTCTGGGGGAAACTGGGATGTCTGTGATGGCGTAATGCAGTGGGTCATCAGGGCTTCTTTGACACCACTGGTCCGGGGTCTTCCAGACCAAGGCAGGCCAAGGAAGACCAAGGCAGATCAATGAAACAAGGAACAAGGCAAATCTTTGTCGTCTAGGGTTGATTATAGGTCGACATAAGTCTAAGAGTTTTTCGTATGGCATACCGATGATGGTGTTATCTTATGCTAGTGACTATTCGTAACATGTCGCCTTAACCCTCTCGCCAGCTCTGTATTTAGTTGTTTGGGCATTTTACGGACGTTTCCTCTGTCATGGCTTGCACTTATATCAAAGATACTAGATACAGTAAGATGAGATTCTCCCTTCTTTGCGTCTCTGCAAAAAAGCGTGCACACTGTTTGCGCGATAGTCGTTATATAATAATATAGCTATTGTCTCCACAAAGGGGGGGGGGGGGGTAAAGCGCTTATAATGAAATTGTAACTAATTCTCTCTCTGTCTATCTGTCTGTCTCTGTCTGTCTGTCTGTCTCTTTCTCTCTCTCTCTCTCTCCCTCTCTCTCTCTTATGTATTTACAGAATACACTTTCATGCTGTACAAAATATTCACTGTTTAAAAGAGACACTGTCAGCCAATGGATATTACTGATGCACGGCTAATTTTAGATGTGTTTTGAATTTCTCAAATGAATGAATATCTATTTAATAATTGTCATTTAAAAGGTTTAAATGACATTCTGCACGAACCATTTGATTGTTCCATTAGGTACATGATGTGTGTTCGATTTCTATATAATCAATAATAGTCCTATAACTTAAAAAAAAAAAAAAATAATAATAATAAAAGCAAACTTGTTAATCCGTTGCCATAACTGAAAAGCGTACTTACGCGGTACGTTCCTCATGACTCCGCTTCTTTGTCCATGTACGCTTTCCATATGGAGGACCACCCCCCCCCCCCACCTCCCCCCAAACGCACTACTTCCTGGATGGCCCCTGATCAGTATGATTCTTTATTATGTATTTTGTCTGACGCATTGCTAAGGCCTATTCATAGCACCAGTTGGTCCGCTGACTCGAGAAGTCACAAATGAGATTTCTATAGTTGTGTTAAACTGAGGCGCAGAACGAATTTTCCTGTCATACCTTTTAATTCTACTCCAAGAATTCTACTTCTTTTCCGGTTCAAAATGTCGGAACACTTTTTTCTGTTCAACTCAGCTGAAGCTCAAAATCAGCGAAAGTATTCAAAATATAGCGAACTTCAAGAGTCTTTAAAATATGACTACGAACACCCTTGGATCTTTCTATACGTAATGATTGTGATATTTTGTATAATTTAAGGCTCAGGGGTTAAAAGGCCTTTCATGAGAGGCCTTACTTCCTTTATGATATTATGACTGTCAAGGGCGGTTGACAGAATTGTTAGGGCTTCTTGATAGCAATGGTATGCGCTGCTGATGGCATTGCCAAGGGCTATTTAATAGCATTGCTAGGGGCTGTTCATAGCATTGTTAGGTTATGTTGATGGCATTGTTATGGGGTATTGATAGCATTGTCAAGGGCTATTTATGGCATTGTGGGGGGCTGTTGATAACATCGTTAGGGGATGTTGATAGCATTGTTAGGGGCTCCTAATAATGACTGTTGATAGCATTGCTGGGGGGGGGGGGGCTTTTGATAACATTATTAAGGGATGTTAATAGCATTGTTAGGGGCTCTAGATAGAGACCGTTGATAGCATTGCTGGGGGCTGTTGATAACATTGCAAGGGACTGTCCATAATCATCCATACTAATTCTACTAAAGCGGTTATGATTATAATATAAGAAACGCTTTACGCGCACTGGCGAACGTGACGGATTTATTTTAAGTGTACTTAGGTTACGCGGGGAATGTTGCACCGCGAGAAGGTTATTCACATGTTTCAAAAAGATTCCTTTAAGACCGTTTCAATGCGATTCCTTTGATTACTTTAGCCGCTTCATTGAGTTCCTTCTCAGCTGGAGGTCGAAGCCAGGCATGGGCAACTGTTCATATAATAAAGACTAGACGTCAAACCCACAAAAAAATGTGAGAATGCAGGGGGGCCGAAAACGCTAACTCAATTGGCATGTTTATTTACTTGGATTATAATTTTTAAATAAAAAAAAACCTTGTTTGATTTTTTGGACAGGGGCAGTCGGCGTGTGTATATGTATATATATGTATGTGTGTGTATGTGTGGTATTTATGCTGTATTTTTCATACCTCGGGGCAGTGACCGGTGCATAAAGTAATTTTTAAATCACCTTAGCGGGGACTGACAGAAATTGCTAGAAGGGCCGGATCCGCCACTCGCCAAGGCTCTAGTTTGCCTGTACATAATTATGGCACTCGCAGCTGAGATGCATTATCCCCGTGTGCATACATTGCCGTGTTAAGGACAAAGACCGCGTTCCCCAGAAATTATGTTAACCGTAGAAGAAAACAAAACAACATTTCGCTATGAGCACCACATTAACTATAAGCTTATTTAATGTTGTGCCTAACAATCACCATGTTCCATTAGTATTATAGATCTGAGTATTAAATGTATTGTAATTTTACACACTACACTTGATTTCACATGTTATAATTATGTACATTATGACTAAATTATTATCACTATAATTTCATGCCGATTGTTATTTTCTTACCTTCCAATCCTCCAACCCAGCATTTTTGTTGTTGTTATCATTATCATTATTGTGGTTGTTGAATAAACAGGAAAATGTAACCAAAGTGACTCCGGTCTTATTTGGATAAGACTTCGAAAGAGAGAAAGACAACTCACTCTCAGACATGCACTATTGAGTTAGTCTCCCTTGGTTGAGAGGATAAATTTTTTAAAAAGGCCAGCCTAGAATTTTCACTATATTTTTGTTGGCTGTCGGTCGAGGACCGTATTATTTAACAAAGGGCTGTTCCTAGGGGACAGTAGACTAATTACATAAATTCGATCATAAATAAATCATAATTTCTATGTACTGCTTAAATGCGCAGTTTAAACTGGGACCTACATTTCCCTATCTGGCCTGGGCGTATTACCAATTGTACACAGGCTGCTCTAAATACGGGATACTCTCAGAATGGTACCAGAGCCCCTTTAAATTCTGAATACCCTGCCAGGTGCTATAGGCTCCCGCAGAGGGAATTGTAAGAAGAATTATATACGACCAGTGTGCATTTGGGAGGAGAATGCTATACATCTATTGATGTATTGAGAGCTGTTGTGTGCAACATTGTACTATGCCTTGGCTTAGTCTGATATTCTGACGCAGAAAGATACTCGTAAACAGAAGAATCGTTGTCCAGAGAGACCCAGGCCCGTACAAAGCCAGCAATAGGCATATGCTAGATGGGGAATGCTGAGGCCCACTTTAAACTGTTCATTAAGTATTATATAATTAGTGCTATTATAGTGAAAGGAGGAATAATCTGTCTCGGTGTTCTGTGTCTCAGCTAAGACTGTTGTTCAATTTATTTATTTTTTTCTTTGCCCCGTGTTAAAGTAAAGCTTTACAAACAAAAAGAAAAAAAGCCATGCAAAAACTAGGCCTGCCCTAAATTGTTAGTGGTAGACCTAACTTCCTTAATGTCATCCAGCCTGCGGCTTAAGTGAACTTATTTCACTGATATTTAATTGATATTTAATTGACATGATCACGTGATCATTGACGCACATACTTTTTTGCGTATATCTTTTTTTATCTATATGTTTTTCTCATGCTAATCACTGAGTCCGCCTGAGTTCACACTGTCTGGAGCAAAGTCAACGAACTGCATTCGCGCAGCAATGTACAAACAAAAGAACTTTGAAGAAACATGTTAGTTGGCGCACACAGCTGAGTGCATCTAAATGAACGCCCTGCGCTTCCGTTTCATCTTGAAAAACAGAGTAAGTCAATTTTCGGTTTAAAAAAAAAGTTAGCTATCGATCTAGATCGTCTAAGGCATACTCTTTCTCTTTAGTACATGAAATGTCTAAATAGCCATCGATCTAGGCTTCCTTAGGTATACCCTTTCTCTTTAGCATGCCAAATGTCTAAATAGCATCGATCTGGGCTTCCTTAGGTATACCCTTTCTTTTTAGCATGCCAAATGTCTAAATAGCCATCAGTCTGGGCTTCCTTAGGTATACCCTTTCTCTTTGGCATGTGAAATGTCTAAATAGCCACCGATCTGGACTTCCTTAGGTATACCCTTTCTTTTTAGCATGCCAAATGTCTAAATAGCCATCAATCTGGGCTTCCTAAAGAAAACCCTTTTAAGTATGCGAAATGTCTAAAAGTTCCTTTAGTTGGCATCTTTTGAACTGGAGTTTTTCACTGATTTATCAAATCTGGGTCAAACAGTTACTGGGTTTTTCAAGATACAAGAGCTTTACGTCAAAGACGAAATACGTGCAGTTTGCCATGATATAAGTCTAGTTCAAGGTTAGAAATCTTACACCAGCTTCGATCTGGCCGCTCTCCGATCATTTCATAAAAAAGCATTCAACGAGCAACCACTTCCTGCTCTCTGATCATTTTATTTAACGAGCGACATTTTTCAAACTGTTTGCGGAGACTCGTATCTTTTATCTACACAAAATGACTGCCCACTCTCACCGAGTGCTGTGGATGGTCATTTTCATTGTAGTGTCCGCCTTTCATGATTCGAAAAGTGACCAAAGAGGTCAGATTTTTATACTCTGTTAAACTGGACAATAAAAAATCTTGCCGTTTTATTCATAGTAACCCTGACTGTCGTTTACTTGAAAAGCTGGATTGTTTAACCTTGTAAAGTCTAACATGAAGAAAGTATTAAATTATATTACATTATCATTAAACTAAAAAACAAACAAAGCTGGAACTACTTTATTGTAATGCAGTTTTGGCCCATTTTTGTGCCAGATGCTAGTGCCTAAATGGCGCTGACAGTTAAAAAAAATAAAGATGTTAATTTTATTAATTGTTAACTTATCTAACCCAGTCTCCCTTGTATCGATCTGTTGTGCTTATTCAAGTTTCAGACCAAAAAAAAAAAAAAAAATGAAAAAAAAAAAAATGCTGTAATGACAGTAAAATACGACTTTTAATTTTTTTTTTCTTTGATAAGCCCGAAGCTTTGGAGGCTGTATTATTTTAACGCACCATGAAACGAGTGCGAGATACCGTTGCACACATGAGATTTGTGGCAAGACTGCATGTTATCGTGAGAAACCGTTTAGGTCAGAGAGGGAGAGAGAAAGAGGGAGACAGGGAGAGAGAGACAGTGCGAGAGAGAGAGGGGCAGAGAGACAGACATACAGATAAACAGACACACGGACAGAGCCTAGAGAAAATAGTGAGAGCACAGGCGTATCCCAAGTAATGCCCGATACTCTATCAAACTGTCCAAAAAGCCATTAATATTACAATATAGTATAATGATAATTCTCTTATTTTCAGAATCCTGCCCATCTTCGGATTGCAACTGGGGAATGACTGATGAGTTTTATTTCTACACTGGCGACTACAATACGTTCAACGGGGCAGAGAACACATGTCAGTCATGTGGCAGTGGACTAATTCAAGACAATAAAACACTGGAGGAGTTCAAAAGATTTCTGTCTGTTAAAAGTAAGTTTTTACCATATTACGTTCTGTCTTTAATATGAAGTGACCATAGCTCTTGTTTGTTCTGTCTGCATTTTCTTAAAAATATTTTTTTTTTTAAACTGGAGACCTTTCGGCATATAGAAGAGATATAACAAACTTTAATGCACATTCTGATACTTGTCTAAAATGCGTTGTGGCACTTATCAAGTTGTTTTACAGTTCCGATTTATTCTAACTCCTTATCATCATACTAAAGTCGCAAAACGTTTGACGCCGAATTTCTCAGTTGTGCCAAAAAAAAAAAAAAAAATGGAGTTGGACCAAACAAGAACTAAGTTCGCTGCATATGTCAGTGTTGTGTCACGATATTGTGTGGCTTGTGTGACTATTGCACTTAATGCCCTGCCTGCACCTTGACATGTTGGTATTTTAAGTTTATTTATTTATTTATTTATTTTTTTTATTTTTTTTATTTTATCAGTGACTGTCCCTTTCTACGAATAGTAAAGAACAGAGGCACTACTTGGAAATAACTATATCCCAATTTCAGTCCCTAGCGCATTATCTCCTGGATTCTGATTGGCTATGCTAATGACTCACTAATAATGAGGGCTTTGTTTTCTTTTGTCCAGAGTTTATGTACGAAAAGGAAAGAAGCGTTGCAGCAGAAGCGTTTCTAATTAAAGCCGACCAGAGAAAAATAGTGATTGCTTTCAAATTCCCTACCGAAGCACTGGGGGAAAAAAGCATTCGGGCCTTGACCTTCTTCCGAATTCAAATCAATCAGCAGTAAGTGATAATATCATAAGCTCGTGTGTTCGTGAAATAAAAAAAATCAAAAAGGAGAACGGACGCGATGAATCAGGGACATAAGGCAAACTCTGAAAAATACTTCTACGCCATTTCAAGTCTCCAATCTAAAAAAAAACAACAACAACAAAACATCTGCAGGACGAAAGGTGTCTGGAGAAAACACATCGATACCATTGCGGTCACATTGTGCTAGGAAAAAGCAAGACGACAGAAACAATATAACAGAAAGACAAAACAGAAAGAGATCCTACCAGACGCACTCACCAACCACCCGCAGGGTGAAAGGAAAGCACCTTCAAAGTCACCTAAATCGGCGCCGTATGAGCTCGCAGGCTGCAGTAGATCTTGTAAAAAAAACAACAACAGGCGATTTTTAAAAAATATTTATTTATTTATGTATTTATTTATTTATTTTGTCAAGGTTGAGTGATCCATTGCCACACTACTTGTAAACTATGACATAATGAACATTTTCATTTATTCTGTGTCAAAAATGATTTTATCTAATGGCCACTTCATAGTTTTAGTTCAGGCAGTCTGTAGCAACGACAGTAATGAGTTTTCCAGATAATAAGCCGATGTCAGAGTGCCTGGTTCTTAAAAGTTTCAGAGCTTTGATCACAATCGTAAAACTTAGAATTGAATTCTGTTTTCATCATAAAAATGATGGTGTAATCATCTCAGAAATATTTCGAGACGTCGCTTTATAAACAGATTTTCTTCTTGTGAACTTCTGTTCTTGGTTCTGTAATATTTAAGGTTGAAGTGTTTTTTCCTCTTTTAGTTTTGCAATTAACAGAGGGACGAAATCCTTTATTTTAAATGATTTCCTCTTAAGCGGATTGACCAAATCAAACGATTCATAGGTCGTGTTAATAGTGAAAGTGTGTATGAATGTAATTCATATGTAATTAGAATTAGTAGTGCTGTAGTAGAAATATAAAATATATGTAATTGATAGTTATAGTGGTGATTGTAAGTGTGGTATTTATAGTGTTTTACCCTGAGGCCTCACAATATTTATTTATTTACTCATTTATTCATTTATTTATTTACTTTCCCAGGTCCAAGTGATTCAGATGCCAAGGATGAAATTCGTAAGTAGCAGTTTTGTTACAGACACGTCATGTAATCAATGAATGCTTAACATAATTAGTTCGTGAATGAGTTACACATAACGTCTTGTGTTTTTAGTTATGAATGTTTTCTTATTAGAATTTTACACTCTCCATACACTAGAACATTTTGAAATTGTCCAAGTCCAGTGAAAAAAGACAACAATACAAAAAACATTGTGGTGCCCCCACACTGCTGTATCGTCGTAAAAGAACTTATAGGCCAATATGTCTTTTTACTGCTTGGTGGAGTTTTGACATTTCCGTTTCCTCACACAAGAAAACACAGCTTTAACCTGCTTGAGTCAGTAGATGCACTGAATGTTTCTTTCTTTTTTTTTTTTTTTTACTTTGTCCAATGCCCGTCATCAGGAAAAATATGGGTCCATGCTAAGATTTAGAGAGCTCTTAGGTCCATGCCGACTTTTGTGACGACGGAGAGGAACAGGGATGTGAAGTTGCAATAGACACGGAAGCCGGCAATGAAAATCAAACGCCAAGAACCGTGTGTGTCGTCGAGCAGAGAACTGGTAATGTTATACGTTGAGTCCCCATCTTTGTGGCTATTATTATTAATTTTTTTTTCCAATGAAGTGGGCGATGTTTTAGGGATAAGATGGGGGAATCTTTGTGGCCACCACATTGTGCTGAAACCAGCGTTGCCCCTTCTTTGACATTTTTCCCGAGGCCTTGTGTTATTAGGGTTACCTTGGGATCTTGGCTTTTTTTTCGAGGGGGTGGAGAGGTGGGTGGAAGGGGATCTTCCGATTTTTTCAGGCCTTTGATTATATTAGTTATTGTTTATCTGTTAACCCGTTTAATGTCAACGGCATACTGTCACGAATAATCTTTTGAATGTCGGCTGTGAATTTGTCTGGTACAGCTACGAACTTTTAATTTATTGAAGTTGTCTCTAGAAGTTCCCATTTACCGATTGGAATAACCGATACCATCAAATTAAAAAAAAAAAAAGCTAGCACTATGGAAATCGTAGTGGTTGTGCTATGACACTGATAGAGTTAAAACAAAATGGAAAGAAAAAAAAAAAACAGAAAAAAAAATCCCCCAGACCTCTTACCCTAAACATCGACAAGACTCCACTAAAATGACGTAACAAACCTGCCCTTCCCCTCACACTGCTTTTTGTGACTTGTAAATCAGGGGGGCAGTTTAAGATGAGCCTGTATGTGAGGATCTTGTACACTGCATGATCTGCAACCTACTTTTCATTGTATTGTGAAATTGTAATTTTTTTTTATGTACCGTGTGTTTTGTGTTAGGTTTATTTTTGGTTTAACTTTCAAAAGGAACTGTCCAATGGTCATCGGTTTGCTTTATCAAAACCTTTGAAATGGATAATTATAAGCGTCTCTCTCTCTCTCTCTCTCTCTCTCTCTCTCTCTCTCTCTCTCTCTCTCTCTCTCTCTCTCTCTTCTCTCTCTCTCTCTCTCTCTCCTCTCCTCTCCTCTCTCCTCTCACTCTCTCCACCAACCCAGCCCAACCTACCAAGGCACACACATACTGGTGTAACTATAAACTCCTTCATTTTTAAAACATATATCGTCATTTCAAAACGAGTTATCTTCATTCTTTACCTTTTGCAGGATGTTTGGGGCTTTGTGTGAGAGAGAGCATCGGTCAAACCTTGACTGTTCGGGTTAACGAAACCGTAACGCTTTCGGTCTGTGTCAACACGAACACCCTACAGGAAGAAGCCACTCTGAACGGCACGAAGATGACTCGGGGGCAAAGTGAAAAGGGGATGACCTGGGACTATGCGCCAATGGCTGACGAGGACGACTTCATGGTGGATGTTACATTGACCGATGTCACTACTGCACAGGCTGGCAAATTGACCCTGATGTTATCCGACCAAACTGGTCCGCTGAGCCATGCATGGACTTTGGTTGTTGAAGATGGTAAATGACAGGAATAATTAAAACAAAAATTATTTCACCTAGTTAAGGGAGGTATCATACTAAGCCAAGTCAGACACAGTCAGATAGTGACAGAGAAGAAGTGCACACCATAATTCCCTATATTTCCTTAGTAGATCCGGGAATACCCTATCATAATTAGCCCGGCCAGACAAAATCAGCTTCTGCAATTATTTCTATGGTGCACATTGTGCCGGCAGCACCCAAAAGTGTCTGACCGGGCTTAGTATGATGTCTCCATTAGGCTAGAAACACACTGAGACAAGTTCGTTATTCGTGGGTTTTGACCCACACTCGAACGTCCTTTGACACAATAGCGAGACAGACTCGTTTCATTCTCACTATTGCAGAGGCGTGTAGCGTTTTGGTGATGACTGGGGCTAACTTCTTGATTGTATGCCCCCAAAAAACTCAAGAACATGGCTTAATACTGAGATATGTAAGAAAGAAATACATTTTATCTAAGTAAAATCCAGACGAACAAAATTTTGTATTCAAATTAAATACAACTCAGCCACATTAATTAAGCCCGGTGCCTCCAAACAAGATCTCCTGTCAGAATACACAGAACTACTTCATCTTTTTTATATCAGCTGAGAGAAATAGGAAGACTTTTTCAATGCTGATTAACAGGTTATCTACTCTGGTGTCGGTAATTCAAACACGGATCCATATTCACACCAGCTCGAACAACGAAATTAACATCAACCCTTTCAAATTTCAATGAAATGTATTATTTTAATTTCACCCTTTGATTGGATGCCCCCCAAAATGGATGCCCGGGGCCGCGCATCCTCTGCCCCCCACTCCAGCCTTTCTGCACGCCACTGCACCAGTGCGCAAGGTCCAAGCTCCCCGTCCCATTTCACACCATAGGCCTAAGATTGTTGTTACCTGTACGTATGTACCCCAAGCATTTTGCGTTTTGTTTTCCTGATGTTTTTTGGTTGAAAGGGTAAGGGACAGGGTTAGGTATTCGATGAGATTTAGGGCTCAGGATAAGGACCGGGGGGAAGGATAGGTACGTATACCTACGCGCCCCTAGCCCAAAAACGCTTTGGGTACCTACGTACAAGTAACAACAGTCTAGGCCTAAATACTAAAGACATGGTGGTATGGGCTGTGAAGCTGCCTATGCTTACATAAGAAAGGGAGGGCAATACATTCTCGCAGAGTTTTTAATAAGATCCCTGAAATTATGCTCTGCTGCGGGACTAGACTTGGTGCCGCCAGGCTCCCTGGCGGCACCAAGAACTAAAGACCAAAATTCAAAAACTCTAGAGCCCTGCTAGGTCCTAATATCTTATTACTTGTTTTAACTGGGGCTCCAGAAGAAAACAGTCAATTAGTGACATGTTATATTGGCTATAAAGGGATCAAACTCCTGAAAGGGAAAATGTCCCAGAACTGCTTCTCTGTCTTCCCCTTTTTCCTGTCTTGTCCTTGCCCTCGCCTTGGCGCATCCCAAAAATTAATAAATAAAAAACCACGAAGAATGAAGACAACAACAGAAAGAAAGAAAAAAAGAACAACCAACTAACAAGAAAGACCAAAGAGAGAGAAAATCAAGAACAGGGGGCCAACAGCACTATGCTGAGGCCCCCGAGAAACAAAAGAACTCATCCGACATTCTCTGTGCATTCGTGCGGATCATTGTGTTCAGGTTTTGTAAAACACCACTGGAAAACAAAATTTTCTGGAAATTGTTTTTCTATGAATTCGTAGACAATACACTGGGCCGTAGACAATACACTGGGCCGTAGACAATACAATGGGCCGTAGACAATACACTGGGCTGCCAAACTTTCAAAGAACCAGCTTCAACCTAAAACCATGTTGAAAAGTCCAAGTAAAATCGATGCAGAGAGGAGATAATTTTGCTTAAAAGCTGTCCCAAGTAATCTTCCTGACTTTGTTCCCTTAGAATGACAAAGTTCTAACTTCCATTCATCAGCTTTTGAGAAATCGAGGATTGAACTTTCATGGGCAAAGAATTTATTTTTCTTTTCGGTAATACTTAAAAATTGCACACCGAATCTGCTCGGTACTTTGACATACAATGGAGAAGGCCCGTAGAAGTAGTGTGTAACTCAGTTGAGTCAAAAATTGGAGATGGGTCATTGTCATTCTAAGGGGACGGCAAGTTACATTCGATACAGGAACTTCATTAACCCTTGCGCTAATGACGCTTTGAAAGCTAGATTTTCAAGAATCCGGTTTATATTGGGATCCACTTATTTCAGTTGTTTTGAACGTTAAACATGAATCTAAACCACTCTACTGATCGGTATTTAAAAGCCAGTAATGAAGAAACAAGACCCGTAACTTATGGAGCAATAGAGAATTAACAACAATGCTGTTTTAGTGCGGAAAGGGTTAATTGCTTTTTTCCCTTAGTTTCAGATCAACAGGTGGCCAGACCTCCATCATCGCCACAAGGCTCAAACGGTGGGAGCTCCAGAACTTTATCGTCGGACGCTATCATTGGTCTTGTCGTCGCTGTCATCGCTATCGCCACCGCCCTGACCCTCGTCATCGCAGCCATTTTAATGAAGAAAAAAAGATCTTCAGGTAAAGCAACTACACATGTTAGGTATATCCTGTGATTCATTTCCATTAAAATATGTTATAAATTACAGTGAAATTTGCCCTGGGTCCACTCATGTCAGTTCATAAATAAAAATTCAAAACTGATTCAAAGACACATCTTGCCCAAAAACATGTTCAGTTCTGAAGTCTCATTCTTAATCCATTTGTCTTCTTAATTCATTTTATTTCTGATGTTTTATTGTTTCATTTCTGCCTTTTTTATTTCTATGTGCCTCTGTTATGCATATGTGTATGTGTATGTATGTCTAGCATAAGAGTGTATGCATTAGACTGTGCCAGAGAGCGAGAGAAGAGAAGGAAAGAGAGAGAGAGAGAGAGAGAGAGAGAGAGAAAGAGAGAGAGAGAGAGAGAGAGAGAGAGAGGGGAAGGGGGGGTGAGTTGCGCTGGAGAGAACAAGATTTTCTGTAAAGCGCCTAGAGCAGTTTTTTTTTTTGCATTTTCGAAATATGATCTTCATTATTAGTAGAGGTGTGAATTAATACTGTCTTGTAAATATTGGGTCATTTTGATTGTCCAACACATAATGATCCAAATTACTATACATACATTTATGTTCCTGAACCAATGCTGTCTTCTAAATGTCAAAGTATCTCTATTGCCACTTTCATACACGTCACACTGCACTAAAACTGTACCGTACTATCTGTATTTTCATCACAGACAATGACTTGGATGTTCTAAGCTAAGCGGAGACTCAAAATTCTTTGTCCGCCATCCGGTGAGTATTATCACAGACAAGCTTAGTAGATTGTTGTTACTTGTACGTACGTACCCTGCGGTATTTGTGCTAGGGGCGCGTATTTTAATGCATTTTCTGGCTCCAGAGTTAGAGACTTCTTCCCGAAACACTCCCAACAACAGCCTTAATTAATTATTCTTTCAGATTTTCTTTTGTTTTCCTCCTGTTTTTTTATTGAAAGGGTAAGGGGCAGGATTACGGACTCGATAAGATTTAGTGTTGAAGATAAGGACAGGGTTAGGGATAGGCACGTATATGTAGGCGTCCTTAGCGCAAAATGTTTTAGGTTCCTACATACAAGTAACAACAGCCTTGTATCAATCAAGTACCGCTATGGAAAAGCATCGACGGTAATTTACATTATGATCAGCAAAACTTGACTTAATTATTTTTTTCTTTTTCCTGGGATCGGGGGCATAAATTTTAAAAGGATCACGGGGAGGGCGGGGTTATATCATTAAAAAAGGGGAGAATTCAGAGGACACCTCAGAAACGACTTGTGTCGTGATAATCGGAGAGCGGGCTTGGGTGGGGGACAATCGCGACTTTGGTCCCGACAACCAGGGTGAGGGGTAAACTTTAACCCTATTTTACATTCGGTTGGGGAATGTTACGATGGAGAATCTGTTGTTAGGGGAACGTGGTATTCTCCATTATAAGCCATAGCTGAACAGTGAACACCACTCAGTACTTTCTCTATTTGGCTTTGTCATAAGACCACGCGTCCCCAACAACAGACGAAAAGGTGAGTGTCTGGGGTCTGTCAAACCCCCGAGTGTAAAAAAGGGTTAAACGTTGTATACACTACAAACCCCCGAGTGTAAAAAAAGAGTTAAACGTTGTATACACTACAAACCCCCGAGTGTAAAAAAAAAGAGTTAAACGTTGTATACACTACAAACCCCCGAGTGTAAAAAAAAAAAGGGTTAAACGTTGTATACACTACAAACCCCCGAGTGTAAAAAAAAAAGAGTTAAACATTGTATACACTACAAACTCCCTGAGTGTAAAAAAAAAAGAGTTAAACGTTGTATACACTACAAACCCCCGACTGTAAAAAAAAGAGTTAAACGTTGTATACACTACAAACCCCTGAGTGTAAAAAAAAAGAGTTAAACGTTGTATACACTCAAACCCCCGGGTGTAAAAAAAAAGGGTTAAACGTTGTATACACTACAAACCCCCGAGTGTAAAAAAAAAGAGTTAAACGTTGTATACACTACAAACCCCCGAGTGTAAAAAAAAGGGTTAAACGTTGTATACACTACAAATCCCCGAGTGTAAAAAAAAAGAGTTAAACATTGTATACACTACAAACTCCCTGAGTGTAAAAAAAAAAGAGTTAAACGTTGTATACACTACAAACCCCCGACTGTAAAAAAAAAGGGTTAAACGTTGTATACACTACAAACCCCTGAGTGTAAAAAAAAAAGGGTTAAACGTTGTATACACTACAAACCCCTGAGTGTAAAAAAAAAGGGTTAAACGTTGTATACACTACAAACCCCTGAGTGTAAAAAAAAAAGGGTTAAACGTTGTATACACTACAAACCCCTGAGTGTAAAAAAAAAAGGTTAAACGTTGTATACACTACAAACCCCTGAGTGTAAAAAAAAAGGGTTAAACGTTGTATACACTACAAACCCCCGAGTGTAAAAAAAAAGAGTTAAACGTTGTATACACTACAAACCCCTGAGTGTAAAAAAAAAAGAGTTAAACGTGGTATACACTACAAATTCCCGAGTGTAAAAAAAAAGGGTTAAACGTTGTATACACTACAAACCCCCGAGTGTAAAAAAAAAGAGTTAAACGTTGTATACACTACAAACCCCCGAGTGTAAAAAAAAAAGAGTTAAACGTTGTATACACTACAAACCCCCGAGTGTACAAAAAAAGGGTTAAACGTTGTATACACTACAAACCCCCGAGTGTAAAAAAAAAGAGTTAAACGTTGTATACACTACAAACCCCCGAGTGTAAAAAAAGAGTTAAACGTTGTATACACTACAAACCCCCGAGTGTAAAAAAAAAGAGTTAAACGTTGTATACACTACAAACCCCCGAGTGTAAAAAAAAAAAAGAGTTAAACGTTGTATACACTACAAACCCCCGAGTGTAAAAAAAAGGGTTAAACGTTGTATACACTACAAACTCCCGAGTGTAAAAAAAAAAGGGTTAAACGTTGTATACACTACAAAACCCCCGGGTGTAAAAAAAAAGGGTTAAACGTTGTATACACTACAAACTCCCGAGTGTAAAAAAAAAAGGGTTAAACGTTGTCTACACTGCACCCGGTCCATACATTCAATTTTTACTTTCCATTTTCTATTTCAGAGATATGATCACTGGCTTCACAAGGGCAGATCTACAGTGTATCAAGGAAAAAAATTAGTGGCTGGCCATAAGATGTGCATGTCTGGTCCTCTTTACAAACAAGATTAGACAACCACGACGCCTCAGTCAAGCGCCATGCCAGACTTTGCTCCATTCTTCATGGCCGTTGAAATGATTCTGTTCGTCTCATTTAGTTTCTTCTACAGTACTCTTTTTGAGCTAACGAACTTTTCTTGCTTTAAGGTAAAAAACATTACATCAGGAACACTGTCTTTCTTACATAATTATTTCATTTCCTATATATATATGAATGTTAGTTTATTGGTGCAAGGACATCAGTTGTTTAGTTATGGTGCATTTTTTGTTTTTCATTGTCCCTGATTTTGTGACGTCAGAGAATTCTCATCATAATTGTTGAATATTCTTCTACTCCAAATATTTTTCTCAGGCCACTTCGCTCCTTCCCCCCCCCCCTCCCCTTCCACGCCACCGTCACACATGTCTTTCTACTACGGGTGTGTGCACATTTTTGTATGTGAACACATATTTAAGGAAGTAACTTTTTTTGGAGAATAAGTGCTAAGATTAAGAGAAAAACAAAATGAAACAGCTAACTTTATGGACTATAACTGGTCACCGTATGCAAGAGTTGGCCATGCCACAGCTTTGCTATTTTCCAAATAATTGTCTCTGTAAATAGACATCTGGCTCAATCTTGCTAAAAATATCTGTTGTATTCCTGTTTTTGGTTGGTGGATACTTTTAACACAAAATCTTTGCTTTTACATGTCATTAAAATCTCTCATTTTCTCAAAATACATGTATAGCAAATGTGGGATGGCTCACTCTTGCTCTAAGGCGACCAACTATAATATGATTCAAAGGGGGAGGGGGAAGGAAGGGGTGTGTACTTTAGAATAAAACAATTTAGTGATAAAACAACGATAAATCTTTAGAACACAGAATGACTCAAAGAATGAATGCACAAATGATCTGCTTAATGTTGTTTGCAACTCTATTGAATTACGTTGTGATCAGTTCCCCATTAAGAACGGTCGCCAGTCTGAACATATGCGACAATCAAATTATTACTCATCTATCGTCTTTAATTTGAATGATAGAACTCGGATGTATCTTAATTAATTTGGCATTAATAAATAATCCAAGAGACAAAAACTGGGCCGCCGCTGACTTGTTCAACAGCGGGCCAGATGGGGTTTATGAACAGAAAAGGCTTTTAAAAAAAATTTTAGTGCATTGATAAAGTAAAGAATACTTTCTGTTTTATAATGAATAATCAACACACCTATTGACATTTATAAGGCTTTGAAACACTTAAGGTCATAATTTGTGTGTAGTCTGTCTTCTTGTGAAATCTATCTGTTGGATTTGAGTAGGGGATTTTGAAAAGGGGTGAAGGGGGAGGGGTGGATGGGGGGGGGGGGGAGAGAGAAGGGGGACGATGACAGAAAATCTGGAGTCTAAGGGGGCCATTACCTCTCAAAAAAAAGTTGAGAGAAGCGCTGTCTTAGATGAATTAGACAGACAATAGCATTGATAAACAATAACACTGATAACTGACCTTGATTGAGGATTTTATAATCGACGATGTAGAAGATGTTAAGGATGACGGCGAAGAGGATGAGGAGATCAAACAGTTTTTTACCACAGAAACGATTGAGTGACCGAGGCATCATGTCCACGTCGTACCTGGGGGGAGAGCACCACGTATATAATACTAGATGACGTACCGGGCATTGCCCGGAATAAACAATCATGTACTCTCTCTCTCTCTCTCTCTCTCTCTCTCTCTCTCTCTCTCTCTCTCTCTCTCTCTCTCTCTCTCTCTCTTACAGTAAAAGTAGTAATCTGCAGTCCCGCTTCAGAACTCATGCGCGCCAGGACCCTGCACACCAAGCTTGATATGGATACTTTTTATGACATGCACGGTACTATAACAGAATGGAGCCAAGATGGAGGATGAAAATGACAGCACGATGAAACAATGCATTTTCTATGAATTCAAGAACCAAACTAATCAGAATAATATAAACTTCCGTGCACCCTCCGCGGTATTTGAAATGAACATGTAAAATTGGGTTAGTGGTGGTCTAATAAAAAAGCCTTTTGCGTTCAAAGGTGGAGATTTTCTGAAATGTATGATAGATGTAAAACGAAACAAACATGCAAATATACAGATGTTACATAGCAATAAACATTGTTATTTTTTTTTAAATACATGCTTGAGGTAAACAACTTTTAATTATAGCCATCATCTTCCTTATCTCAATTGCCACCTTCCTGCCAAATTTAAGGCCTGAAGAGTGTATAGTTTGGTCAGTTAGTCATGCCAAAGGTTGCAAGTTACTGAAATATATAATAGAGATATATAAGTTAGGGGGGTTAGAATTAGGAGAGGCTCTAAGTGCCACCGGCGCTTAGATCTCTTGTAATTCTAACCCCTTTAAGTAAATTGACGGGGTTAGAATTACAATGGCTCCAGGCGTCGGTGGCTTCACTTGCTGTATCACTTTACGTCGCCAAAATTGAGATCCAAACTGCCATGCAATGCTCCACTGCTATTTTGGAGTAAACGTACGTGAACAAACTTCGGAGAACCTGAAATTTTGTGATTTTAAATCAATCGTTGTCAAAGTCTCAGGCTATCTCATACCACCCTTACCCCGTCCCACCCCTTTGGTTATCGCAAGCGTCGTCAATTCGCGACCTCAGTTCTTGTTTGTACATCTCCATTTTCTGAAATGTTATACCATGTAACCATCTACAGTAGTTTCTTTTTTAATGTTACACAACTGAATCATTACTATAGTTTAAACTATGTCATGATAACTAAAAATAATCATATTTTGTTTTGGGGAGTGGGGGGGGGGGGGGGGAATAATTTATTTATTTCTCGACGCATGTTTCTGAAATTTTGCATGCGATGTTACACTGGATTGTCTCAATAGAATACTGAATTTTAGGGGTTTTTGGTGCGTTAAGTAAGTTATTTACTCGCCACAGTTTGGGTATCAAAAGCCCTGTCTCACTATTCGAAAGTTTAGGAGATTTACTGCATTCTTTGTTTATGTTTAATTTTATGTAACTAGCAATGCTAACAACATTTGGATGAAGAAAACGTTCCATTTTATACCTCTACATTTTCGGGAATTTCTTCACTTTTTTTTTTTAAAGTTTGCGGAACTTTAGTTCTTGTTTATTCTATTTATAAACTCAACAGATCACACTGGAAAAAGATTATGTAATGAAGACAGAATGTTTCAAGGCCACGCGCAAAGTTTAAAAACAAATTGGTACACTGGCAAGAAAGGTATTCCCCCCAAAAAAGTATTGTCTTTTTTTTTTCATGAAACGAACTACATGATTTTTTCCTAAGTTTATACCACTGAACCATTTATTAAGATATAAATTATATATATATATATTTAATTTAACTAATGACTCGTCTTCTCTGATTTATTGTTTAATGTTATACCATTTAAACGTGTACTGTGATTTCTTTTTAAAGTAGCCCACTACTTTGCGTTTCATATACATTCTTTGTAACCATATCTCAGGAGATCTTTTACTGTAAAATAATAATAACAATAATAATGATAATTAAAACAATGAGGACAGTTACGTTTCTGACATTCATTGAAGCAAAGCAAACACACAATATAGCAAAAAGTGAGACAGTACCCATGATGAATGCACACATTTGCGATAGCTGTTTTGGGAAATATCTTTTTTAAAAATTATCATTACGTTAAATATTGTTAATATCATTCTTATTTTCATATTGTGATTTTATTATTATTATTATTATTATTATTATTATTATGTCTCTTTCGTGACACCACACAAGTGTACTCAGGCAGCTGCAAATGGCACATTTTTTCTTACCGAATATTGTATGAATTGCTCGAAGTTTTGTCTGACGATTAAGGTAGAGTAGGATATTTAAAATATTTATTTATGTAAGTGAACATTTGTTTAAGACGAGGAATACGTTTCAATTCCAGTAAAAACATAGTTGGACGTCACAGATTGTAAGGAAGTCACGGACCGTAACTCTTGCACACTATTACAATTATAATATGACAAAGTTCCTTCCCCTGAAGATCTCCTGTAGTCACGCACTTACGAGCGTTTCAAATTTGTCTTTTTTTTTTTATAGCTCCTTTATTAAAGGTAGGTACATAGTGGTGTATACCCTACCCTGTTTTATACTTTGTAGGACACTTCTTCATGTTATACAACGTAAAGTTTTGCCTGTGTCAATGCTTTGCCTGATTTTGAAGAAAAAGCTGCAGTGATTGAAGTACATGTTGGTAATACGCGAAAATACTTTGTCGAGATGGTATTTAAATTTTTGATGTTAATCCAGTCTTAATCTTGCGTTTTGTGAAACACGAGCTTAGCAGGGTATCGAAAGGGCTTCGACATTGCCCACTTCAAGGGAGGTATCATACTAAGCCCCGCTCAGATAGTCAGATGCTGGTAGACAAGAAGCTCAAAACATAATTTCCTATAGTTTCTTAGTAAATCCGGGAAGAGTTTATCATACTAAGCCATGTGAGACACAGCCGGCTTCTGCCACTACTTCTTTGGTGTACATTTTGCTGAGAGCATCTGGCTGTGTCTGACCGGGCTTAATGCGATAATTCCCTAAAGCAGCTTTCCAGGAAGAGTATATTTTTTACATAATGTATTTTCTTTCACGAGTGAGTCTTGCATACGTCTCGCGTACTGTTCATTTTCTTGTTGCGTTTTCGTGCATGCCCCAAGAAACTGCACACAAGGAAACAGTGTGACGCCAGAGAGTATAGATTTATAAAGAGATCTCACTTCCGCCAAATCGCGAAACTAGGTCGCTGCAGCAAACAAGAAATTGAAGAAGTGAAAGAGACTGCCTTCACCAAAGATAGTGTGCATATCTGTTTACTGTGGTTTGTTCATATTTTTGGGCTGACTGAAACTATTTACAACTGTTTGTAAGCTCCTACGCCCCGTGGAAATGCACGAACGGGTATTGTTTACCGCAGCGACCTACTTCCCGCTCTATGCTAACAATGGTTTCGCGGCGCCTCCCGTGTATAGCATTGCCAATCGACCAATAGTGAAACCTCTCTGTATATAGATACTCTCTGGTACTTAAAAGAAAAAAAAATTAATCACCGTCTTCTGCACCGGCATTTTCGGCTCGCAACACGTATGTAAAACGCACCAAAACTCAGGGAAAAGGGCCTTTGTTCGATTTCATTAGTTGGCTGTCTTGATTTTGAGGGATCGATTCTTTCATGTCTTCCATGTTTTATTTATAATTTATTTTGAGTAACTAAATTCTGATAGATTTGTTCAGAAGTTAAGCTGTGGCAAGGTGTGATGACACTGGCAGGAATAAAAGCTCTTATTCAAAATCTTTATTGCTTTATGTTGGTGAATTATATAATTACTAGATGAGATACCGGGCATTGCCCAGAATAAACAATCATGTGATCCCCCCCCCCCCCCTCTCTCTCTCTCTAGTATAATAAAAGTAATAAACTACAGTCTTGCTTCGGAACTCATGCGCACCACAACATTACGCACCAAACTGAACGCTTGATACGGTTACTTTTTATGACATGCACGGTACTATATATATTACGAAACAAACATGCTAAAAATACAGATGTTACATAGCAATAAACATTGTTATTTTTTTTTAATACATGCTTGAAGTAAACAACTTTTAATTATAGCCATCATCTTCCTTATCTCAATTGCCACCTTCCTGCCAAATTTAAGGCCTGAAGAGTGTATAGTTTGGTCAGTTAGTCATGCCAAAGGTTGCGAGTTACTGAAATATATAATAGACTAGCTGAGTTCCCGGCCCTGCCCGGGATAAATCGATTTATTAGTTTCAGCTCTGGGTGATTATTATGGACCTGCTTCGTTTTGCCTGTTCCTTTAGCGTTATTTTATTTTTGTTTGTTTGTTTTTAGATACGTTTTACTGCTCTCCTTTTGCGCGTTGACGTGCTGCGCGTCCCGCCAGCATCCGTCAAATGGCTACGATTTGTGCACGGTTTGCACATCGCAGGAATTGATAACGTCATGTGTAAATGGAAAAGAAATATTATAATATTTTCCTAGGGCCTAGGCATATTGAAAACACAAACCTGTACTTCTGGCCCTGCAGCGTCAATCTCCCAATTCTAGACCCTTTCTTTTTCCCAGTCTAGGCACATTGAGAACACAATAAGTTTTATACTTGATAGTCTTAGAACTCAATCTCATCATTCAAACCAGTCCTAACCGAAAGTTGTTTTGTGAGTGTGATGGTGATAGTCTATACCGGAACCAATCTTAGTTACATTCATTTGCCGAAAAAATAGATCGAACGCCAATGTGTCGCAACCTAGAAACTAATACAAACGTTCTGCGAGTTATTAATTATTTTGGTATTTTCTGTGCCGGGGACACGACGACAGTCTATACTAAGCGGTGTATAAAATCTGAGGGCCACCGAATCAGCATTAACGGAGGAGTAGCGAAAGGCGCGCTGCAATTGTCGTAAGGTTTCACTTTTATTAATATAGATGTACATGTATAGATCCTGTTCTAACCATTTTGTATAAATTTATGTATAACAGGCAAAAACATCTGCGAACTTTGCTGGGTTTGAGTTAGTTTGAGTTTGGGTTTCACAGCCCGTCAGTACGATAACGGCCACTTTGCGCTCCTCACCGTCTATTTGGGTACATTATTAAATTTTGTGTTTGGACATTAACTAAGGACATGGAAAACAAGCTAGAGGCAACGGAAATGTGGTTTTTAAGGAGACTCCTAGATATTTCATGGAAGGACAGGAAATCGAATGAAATGGTGATGAAAGACGCCAATACGGAGTGACCACTAATAAAAACAATTAGGAGAAGACAATTGCAGGTCATGGGACACCTGAATCGACACAAGAGTCTTTAACACCTCGCTCTAGCTGGGGAAAATGGCAAAAAAAGCAGAGATAGACAAAGAATAACATATCTAGAGAGTTTGAACAGATGGGCGACAGGGAAAAACCAGGACAATATGGGCTTTTTGAGAGCATCCGAGTGGAGGAATGAGTGGCGAACCATGATCGTCGATATCTGTTCCAGATCCGGCACTTGAAGAGAGATTCAGAGCATCATCAATTTAAATTTCACAAACAGAATTAAATAGCTCCGTATAAATTGTATTACTTTACTGGGAGGGGGGAGGCGTAGAAATAAACGCTATATATCGATATGCAATGGTCTTGACATGAGAAGTCATAGGAAAGGAATGTAACTGCATATAAATGTGAGAATTCTGACATTAATCCACTTAACAGGTATTAGACTGCAACAGGAACAAGAGATATGTGTGCTTGTGAAAGGGAAACAGATAGAGAGGGAGAAAGAGGGAGAGGAGAGAGACGGAGAGAAATAGAGAGAGTGAAAGAAAGACTGAGAGTGAAAAAGAGATAGAGAGAAGAGAGAGAGAGAGAGAGAGAGAGAGAGAGGGAGAGAGAGAGAGAAAGAGTATCATGCAGGTGTTTGAAAAAACAAGAATGGGAGGTTGCGTATAGGTGTGAAAGAGAGAGAGAGAGAGAGAGAGAGAGAGAGAGAGAGAGAGAGTGTGTGTGTGTGTGTGTGTGTTTCTAACGGTTTAGAAGAAAAACATTGTGTGTGTGTGTGTGTATGTGTGTGTCTGTATGTGCTTGTGACAAATATATATTTGAGTATTTGGTTGGACTTGTCGGGCGGACTTGTTGGTCTTGTCTTGCAAGTGTGTGCGTGCGTGTGTCGTTAGGAATTCGATCGTTTATTGATTTTTTTTTCTCTTCTGGGGCGTCAATAGGTTAGTTTACGTTTTTTTTTTTTTTACTTGTCTAATTGTCTTGCTAACGCGGTAGTCATAGGTATATACTGTGAAAATAGGGCAGTTATCGACCTTCGAGGGTCAAACTTTAACTTCCCGATAAAGGACAACTACGGTAATAAAATGACATTGGGTCAAAACTGAGTTCTTGCCGTAAGTGGCATCTTAAACCATTTCTAAACATTGTCTCAAAAGCATTTGATGATTTACGCATCCAAAGTGTTTTCGAAAAGTATTTTCTAATCCTTATTGAGGCAGATTTGTTGTACTTACTCTAATATTAAAACAAAAACCTGCAATTCTATAGGGTGACAAAGGAGCGTCTAAGATAGCTGGCTTTATGCGTTAATTGTATGTGTATGAATATGTGTGTGTGTGGGTGTTTGTGTCCTGATTTTAGATCTAGTTCATCCAGTGAAAAGGCCATGAATTTGAGGATTTGCCTTTAGGGATCTCTGACTAGATGCACGTAATTAATATTTATCCTAACACTAACCCTATCAAAAATGTGCAATTCTAATGGGTGAAAAATAGGTGTTTAAAATACTAGGCTGTATGTGTTATTTGTGTGTGTGTGTAAGTGTTTTTCGTCTGTCTGGGTGTCTCTTTCTCCGCCTCTCTGTCGCACACACTATCTCTGCTCTCATCTCTCTTTCTCTCTGTCCCTGTCTCTTCCTATTCTCGTTCTGTCTCTCTCTAATCTCTGCCCCTCTCTCATTGTGTCTGTGTCTCTTTATCCTTCTCTCCCTCCTGCCCCCCCCCCGCTCTTTCTCCCTCCCTCTCCTCTGTTTCCTTATCCAGTCCCCGTCTCTCCTCCCTCTCTTACACCATCCCTCTGTGTGTATGTATGTGTGTGTATGTGTGTGTGTGAGGAAATAAGAGAGAGAGAGACAAAAAGCCAGCAAGGATGCATTCATGAGTGAGAGAGAGAGAGAGAGAGAGAGAGAGAGAGAGAGAGAGAGAGAGAAAAAAAGAGAGATACAAAAAGCAAGCAAGCATGCAATCAAGAGTGTGTGAATAATGCATTTTCTTTGCCCTCACAAGACTATTTGAACTGTATTTAAAAAAAAAAAAAAAATTATTCACCGAATAAAAATGAGAATCTATTGGAGTGAATTCCACGACATTAAATTTTTTATTTAATTGACTTTGTGTGTTCGTTTCAAAGTGCAAATAAAATACAGCCACGTACGTGTCTATTTGCTTTTCATTCTCCTTTTTTCATCAGAAAGGTGAAGGAAGGCCAGGGCAACATTACTTAGAGCTAAGAGTCGGTTTGACTCAGACTTGAAGTTCCTTTTCAATCAGTTAGCAAGACAGATTTGCGTCAGTCTCACTCGTGCATGACGCCCCGTTCAACGCCATCTCAGCCAGCATCCCAACTGATAATTATATTCTGTCATTTGCCATTCTTACCATCCTAAAAGAATTTTCCCCACCGCAATGTGACATGTTTAACTAGCGATTAGAATGCCCGCTTCCGATGCAAGAAGTCCCAGGTTCGAATCCTGCTCTTTGCGGGGTTACATCAGCACATTATAAAGGAATTAAGGCTCCAATGTAATCATGAAAAGCTTTTAAACCACTGGATCATAAATTCTACAAAATATCATTTCAGGCATAGAAAGACGCACAAGTAGTGTTCGTGGGCATATTTTAAAAGGTCTTGAAATTCACCATAATTATTATCTTTAATACTTTCGTTGATTTTGAGTCACAACTGAGCTGAACAGAAGAAAGTGTTCTGACGGTTTGAGCTACAAAAAAGACGCATTTTCTTTAAGTAGAATTAAAAAGTATGATAGGAAATTTCGTTCTGCTGCACCTCAATTTACACATTGGTAATCAAAACTCTACTTTAAAATCACATCTGTGTATTCCCCGAGTTAGCGGGCTAACTAATCATTATAAACTTGTCTCTCCTTGTTTGTTCGACAATTAAATATTATATAATATATATTCAAATAATATTATAATACTTCAGAATACAAGTTGCGAGTTGTGAACTGTTGTGAGTTGTGAACTGCGCCTAACAGGCTGCGTTACAATTTGCTCTGAGATAGAGAGAGATAGAGAGAGTGAGAGAAAGAGGGTGAGAGAAAGAAAGAGAGAGTGAGAGAGATGCAAATCGAGAGAACAAGACTTTCTGTAAAGCGCCTAGAGCAAACTCGTTTGGATTAGGCGCTATATAAATGATCTTCATTCATTCATTCATTCCTTTGTCCTTAGTCCATTTACTGTTCGGTGGCACGTCCAAGGACCCAAACCTTATGGCTGATACCGATACGGTCTACACTGAATGTATCGAAAGGGTCCTTGTACTCCAACAAAATAAAGGCGACTTTAATTTACATTTTAAGAGTTCGACAATCTCACAATCGTATGCTTAATCGTATGTTAAGCAGAACAAGACGCCGGTTGGTGCAGGGGGAGATTATGTCCATTTTGACAAAGAAGGAATTAGTCACTTCTTGCACTGAACCCCCGGAAAGTCCCAGCACAGAGGTAAAGTCAGATAAGCCAGGTATGCATTCATCTTAACACCTTTCCCGAGCCCTGTAGTACAATTACAATAAGGATCCTCTACTGATTTTAGTTGCACAAAAAACCCTTTGTTTTCACAGCGCTAAACCATTCCACCACGTGCACATTTGAATGGGTTTCATACCAAATTATTAAAACTTTGGGGTCAACAGCTGAGGCCCCGAGAAACCAAAGGACCTCGGACCTTATTAAAACTTTTTTTTTTTTTTGTTAGAAAATTATATAGAATTATTTGAGTTTGAGTTTGGGTTCTACGGCCCGTCGGGGCGAAAAAGGCCACTTTTTTTTTTGCCGTTCACAGTCTATTTGAGTATTTTATTTATATTTGGTATTCAGAACTTCACCAATTTAAATTTCACAGATGGAATTAAAATTATAGTTCCCTATAAATTTTATCATATCAGTTAAATTCTCTTTTTTTTTTTTTTTTGTATGGATCTGAAAAGAGTTTTGTAAATGTGTATAAAAGTTTTTAATCAAATTGTAGATCTTAGCCTCTTTCAGAAAGGCCGGGACGAGCTGTGGGTCCACGTCACGAAATGGAGTGAGATAACACCTCGAAGTGGGCCTACATGAAGAATCATTTCTAACCCAAGAATGCCGCCTTCCCACCTTACAGGACCTAGTCTGTACAGGATCCGCGTACGTTAAGCCTTCAAGATCACGACGGCAGTCACACAACAGCGGTTTTGTATTGTGACTGACTTAAATTAAGTTATTGTATGCATCCTGTTCGGCGTGAGACTTGATGGCGGTGTCGTTTACGGGGATATGAACTTGTTGGGACTGAGAGGATAAACTGACAATTACAACATGAGGACACATAATATTATTTTCATACTAAACAATGAACAAACTCACGTTGGTTCACGGGATTTATTATCTAATAAAGCAAACAAAATCAATAGTCTTTTCATAGAAATGAAAGGTTTCCTTCCCATCTCTCTGCCACGTTTGATTCCCTTACATTTAACAAACGAAGGCCAGACGCACACACGCAACTTGAAATATTACAAAAACCACAGAAAAACTGTGATGTCGCAGCAAAGCTACATGCAAAGTCACACACAAAAAAAAAAACAACTAGCAGCTAAGTAGACATATTCTATTTAGGAAATTTATTATTGTAAAAACCACAGAAAAACTGTGGGGTCGTATTAAGAGAGTTTTCCCTGGACGTCGGCGTAGAGTAATTTTGTGCGAAACTAAAATTTGTCGCTCTTTGACCCCGGTGCCAAGTGTGTCTCGGTCCTAACTAACGTTTTTGAGCAGTCGTAGGATTCGGGAACACCACGACGGCCTCGCCCGTAAGTAACTAGTGTCTATATTTTGCAATATTTTATGCTTAAATGTTATTTTTATGATCCTTGAACCTCTTATCCACGATGTGAGTAGTGTATACGATTTTAAAAACATTGATTGTTTTAGTTATTCAATTGTAAACACACCAGGGGTTGAATGTGGGCTCATAGATGTGTTTCAAAGATGGCGGCTGTTCTTCTTCTTCTTCTTCTTCTCATGGAGTTGATGTTGTCTGTTGTCCCCATCCCTTCGATTCATCATCATCATCATTGCCTTTCTCACCCTGGATCAGGGTATAGGCCACCAACAAACACTTTCCATCCCTCTCTATCATGGGCCAGTCTCTTTACATTATTCCAAGTCTTTCCGCTTCGTTGCACATCATTTTCTCTGGCTCTTCTCCACGTTCCGCGCGGCCTTCCTCTTGATCTCTTGCCCTGGGGATTCCAATCCAATACCTTCTTCGTGATGCTGTTTCCTGGCCTCCTGAGAGTGTGGCCGATCTCTTTTATTCATTTCATGGAGTGTTTACAGCAAGAAAAACCAGAACAATTTGAAATTTCAACTTAGGCTATTGAGCACCTTTGAAAAATCAAGTGCTAACGTGTGAAAACTGAATAGTTTTTGTGCTAAGTGACTTGTATTCGTCGAAGCGGCGAGCACACAACTTGAAGTAGTAGATCGAGATCTAGATAGACTAGATATATGTCGCACATCAGCTGACCAAGCAAAGTAGGCCCCACTAGAAAGTGTGTGAGAACGGTAGACATGAATGAAAGTTCATTTCACGAAGATTGTATGCTTTTACCATGCTCAGAGGCATGTTGTGATGATTTTACCTTTAATGTTTTCAACACACGACGAGAATTAATTCAGGCCCAAGCAAGCATGATTATTTTGTTCTGCACATGAAAACAAACTACATGTAGTATAGTATGCTATTGCCATTCTGACATTACATGTCACTTCCCTAACTTCCTAAGATTGCATTTATTGATTTAGATTTTTTGTTTGTTTAAACACAACAGATGGCAGTTTGAATTTTTCTGCTTCTTGTGAATCAAATTCCTCAACACATTGGTGGGGGGTGTCTTGTGTAAGTTGTAACAGAATTTATACTTAACATGTGGTTTAAAAGTAATGAATAATGATTTTCATATATAGATCTAGCCTAATATCCGTGCATGCATCCCATGCATTTTCTCTCCATTGATTAAAATGTGAAATCTTGATTTATATAAAATATACACAAAATAAGAATATCTGGTATATCATTCATAAGGTCTATCATTTTTCATGTCGTGGTAAGGCCACAATCATGCCATAGTTTAGATCCTCTATCAGGAACAGATCTATAGCAACACTTTTCTGTTAAAATGCTCTATATGGACTGACCTTACACTTACAATAATTTTAAAGCCAGTTGAAACTTACATTTAAACTGGTCATCCAAGTATCCAGGGTTACATTATTTGTTTTAATGAATTTTGAAATTTTCTACATATTTGCAGACTCATCATCAACAAGAGCAGCAGTAGCATCCCCTTCTCAACAGTTCAAATGTGTGCCAATCTGTGATACAATCATTATAAAGGTAGCTGTGGCTAGTAACCAATATTTTATAGCCTGGAAATTTGAAGACATCCTGTCTTTTGAGGAAAGGGGCAATTCTTCTTAAATTTTATCAAGAATAAGTCAGTCATATATCAGAACAACATGTTTGTCCACCTGTTCCATATTCTAAATTTGAATGACTTTCAAAGGACTTAGATAGAAGATAAACTATGTTATGCAAGAGTTTAGTTTATGATAGGTGTCCATTTTTTTCCTTCGAGTCCGTCAATTATTTAGAAAGCATGAAGTCTTAAAATATTATAATTATCATCTTCATGCATAGTTCTTTCTTAACTTACAAGTTACCTCCCATATGAAGTATCCTTATTGAGCTTAGAATGATTTTGCTGTTTACTGTTAGGGAGGATGTTGATTGCTTTTGAAAACTAATCATTGTTATCAGCCTGACTTTGTACAGTGTATTTTCTTTTTATTTTCTTTTTAGAGAGATGAACTATTCAGGAACTTTAGTGCCAAGGCTCTGCAAGTCAAGATCCAATTTATGCAACTTAAAAATTCAGAACACAAGATATGACTTGGTTGCAGTGGTAAGTGAATTTACAGTTTCCGTTTTGCTCATTACATTTGAACTTTTCTTTCTTTCTGCTCTTTTTTTCTTAAGTAACCAAATACTATTGGACAGATTTGCAAATCAATTGACAATCAAATATTGTAAATCTGAATGACTTTAAAAGAACTTAGCAATTGTGTTAAATATTTCTTATCCAGCTCTACACTGGAAGCTCAATGAAAAACAAATCTGAGTCAGCGCATTCATTAAATTTGACTTCTTACTGGATTTGTAGTGAGATACTTCCACTGTTTGACAAATTATTGAGAAGTGTAGTTGTAGAAACTGACTCTTAAAATTCCTGGTTGGAAGATACCAGTAAACTTTTATTATAGTGACTTGAGGCTTCTTTCTGCTGCATATGTTTGCCATTGAGTATATTATATTATAGGAAGTGAAATTTATTCATAACTAAGACTTATGCATGACAATGTTATAATTACAAAACTAACACTTACATATACAGTGTTCTTAGCTCAAGCCATCTTATTCATTACCATCATGCTATAGAATATTTAGAGCTGTCCACATTACATTATTTAACACACCGTCAACATGACTCTTTCTTCTGTATCTTTTACAGAGCTCTACACTCAACATCCTGAGGAGTACTACAACTGATCGACCAAATATTGGTACATGTACCACTTCAACAAGGCAGCTTAGGCTTCTCTGTTGATGTATGTTCAAAGTTAGACCCATTGGACTGAATTATTATCAACGCCTGCTGAGATTTCTTGTGAAGTGAAGCTGAGATGGATGAAAACATTCATCATCTTATCATGGCCTTAAATATTAATTATTATGATATACCCAACCTTAAATTATCATTTTTATTCTCTTTTCTCTGCTTCTGCTTGATTTAGGATTGTCAACTCTTTCTTATCTAGCAGCAGAGGCTATTTTAGCAAGTTATAACTTTTATCCAGTAAATTAAGGTACTGAAAAGTCAAATGGCCATACAAGTCTTTACCTTAGCTGATGAAGTAGTGAATCATCATGTAGATTTGGTAGAACTAGGAAATATACCCATGTAATACAGACACACTGTGTCCATGTAGATATTATTGATAACAAGATCAAACGGTTCTTATGGGATAATCACATGAAAATGCCAAGTGAGGAATATATTTACATGTCCATAACACTAACAGTATGATTTATTTGGCGGATCATAACGCCTTTCACTTTCTCAGCTTGTACTTTCTGTCACCATTTCACTATTCTCACAGACTATCAGTGTTTTGCAGAGTCTTACAGTTACACAGTGCTGTTTTATTTGTCATAGTCACTTACGTACATAAACAAATAAAATTATTGGTATAGATTTTCAATGAAATGATATAATACAACAAACTTGAGGGAATACCAGTGTCCAGCAGGTTTTGTGTGTATTCAGGTTGTCATAAGAGTGGATGGTCATTCTTCTATGGCAATTTTGTCTTCTGAGGTTAACTGGTGGACATGTTGATATTTTCTTAAAGGAATTTATGGTATAATTCATGCATAATGTTCCATATTGTGGTGTTGTTTTGTCTGTTTTAAATATTTTGAAATCATTAAATGAATTCACACCGTGGGCCTACTCTCTTCATTTTGTTTATTTTAAATTGTCTGTATGTCATTATTTTGTTTTAAAACTTCTACTGCTCTCTTAATTCTGACTTTAACTGCCATTCCAGTAAATGTAGCCCAGGTAGTTTATACAGTAAATCTAGACACTTGACTTCCATGGAGATTGGAAGCAGATCTCATAAACTGGATATTTTGTGACAGATACATGATGGACAAGAGGTCAGAACAACTGAAGTAATCATGACTAATAATACTAATATGACAATGGACATAAACTGTCTATCAAGTGGTCATCTTTATAAAAATTAAAATCTTAATTTTCATCAAGTTCTCGGTAACTTGTTTCTGACACTTTAGTGTGCATATGAACTATTTTATCTAAGATGGATGAATGATATTCCAGCACATTTTCACTATCTGGTCTCTGCACTAATATTTTAAGCTGGCCATTGCACATTTTTGTCAAGATCACAGACTCCTACTTTGAAAGAATTGAGAAAAAGTTTATGGGTGTAAAACAAAAGTTGTTCGATGCAAAATTCTAAAACAAATAACCAACTAGAAATGTGGAAACTTGTTTCAGTAAAGAGGATGATAATAATTTGATTTTTTTCTAAAGCCGGAATTTGCAAAAATTGGAAGTTTTGGGGACAACTGATGCCCACCCAAATATGATAATATGTTTGAAATTAAAAAGCACTGGGCGGAGACAAGAAAAGGTTGGTGAGTTTAGAAATGCTCTAACATTTAACAAGGAATGAGACAGCTATTACACAGTATGATTTATGAATCACACTTTTTTTCTATAATTCCTACGTTATAAATGGCCTTTGAGGAATGTAATCTCTGTTTTGTTGTTTGGTCGATGTTTGTGGACAAAGATAAACTTTAAGAAAGGCTGAACATTCGTGATAACACGGTCATGTCAGGCTGAAGTAACAACGGGTGAGCCACAGTGTTGAGTCTGTTTCCCTTTGGTAGCACCGGTACTAAGAGATCACAATATCAAGTAAGTTTTATATCTCTGCCACCAATTCTTTCTACTCGATGTAGTATAGCAGACGCCAAATTTCACACACTTCAGATAAATTGGCATCTTCGGTGAACTCCCTCACTTTCGTAATATAGTGGTAACGCCCCTTGGGACAGATTTCGCACCTTCACGTTGACGTCACGGGAAAACTCTTTTTTCACATCAGTCCGTGACCGTAGGTGTCGCGCATGCGCAGTACCCCCTCTGACCCTCTCGGGCGTTACGTTTACGGCTACCGACGCACAGGGAAAACTCTCTGAAAAGTCAAAATGTGACAAAGAGAAAAAGTTGTTTGTAGCAAAGCCTCACGAAAGAAATAATACACAAACTATACAATGAAACGCAAACTAAAAGAGAAGACAGAAAATGGTCTTTTGGCAACAACGGTGTTCCTGTTTCACGCATGCCCACAAAAATATTCCTGTCAACTTGCAACAGTCAATGTCTCTCAGAGTGGTTCTATATCACATTTTGTATATTTTGAAGTAGTCTATTCACACTCAAAGTTTAGTGCCTTTATCAGTATGTGCACATTTCATAGACTTTTCATCCCTAAATGACTCTGCAATTTTTTTTTACCTGACTTAGTATGATATCTCCCTCAGCCAGCTAGGACTTGTTTCTCCAAGTTTCCTACACTTTGATGCTGGCGCTTATCTGTTTCAAATTCTGATGGCAGCCTCAGAGGATGGCAGTATCATGGTATCATGACACTCAAAACAAAATATTGAAAGCTCAAAATCAATTAACGACCGACACAAAAACTGATCACAATTGTCCCTGAGTAACAAATGGTTACTAATGACATTCCTGTTTAATGACAGAAATTAAGTAACATGATTGTGTAAAGTACAGATCATACTAAGCCCGGAACGGCGCTGTCAGCTGCTGGCAGACAAGAAGTGCACACCATTATTTCCTATCTTTCCTTAGTAAATCTGGCGAGACCCTATCATACTGAGCCTAGGCAGACACAGTCAGCTTCTGCCATTATTTCTTGGGTGTACATTTTGCTGGCAGCAACTGGCCATGACGTTCCGGGCCTTAGTGCGATACCTCCGTAATGATAGAAACTGAGTATGAATGGGTATCAGGCACCCCCTGTGTTACATGGTGATGACACATAACAAACGGTAGTTTTCTCACCTGTCCCTAAAAGAACCCTAACATAATTATCACACTTTTCATGGTAAAAGCTTTCGTAACGTACACACAGACACGGCACTTGGGATACTTACAGAGTATTGACGAAGGTTATCACACTCAACAACTCCTCGAATCAGTTCATAAATGCGTGTAATCCACAGCTGTACCACACTGACAAATGTGTGTTCCCAGCCTGTATTGTAACAGTAGAGACCTTGTCAACGCCTTACGCCTGTGCTCTCTATATGACACAGAAATCATGCAGCTCAGTTATTTCTTTTATCGTGATAACTGCTAAGCTCTTTCAAGAGAACAGTACATTACTTCATGCTTGAGTGCGTAAGTGCCGGGGATGCGGGGAGACTGGTAGGGCTATAGATCGTGATTTTCAAACCTTCTGCAGAGCGATCCCCAGTGCCGGATTTACCATTAAGATACGTCGGCTGAAGCTTAGGGCCTCAGAATCCTGGGGGCGGGGGGGGGGGTCGCCACCGCAGGCTAATCCGCATAACAATTTGTGTGACACGCTTAGCCTTTTTTTTTTTTTTTTTACCATGTGATGTTACGATGCACTATACTTTCTGACCAACACCTGTCACCATCATTGGATTTACTCAAATTATTTAAAACACAATCATCCATCTTCTTCTAGGCCTGAAGGTGGGGGAATTGGGAGGGGCCTCACAGCTAGAATAGCCTAGGGCCTCTCTTCATCTAAATCCAGCCCTGGTGGCCCCTCACCTCAGAGAATGAAAACCAGAACACCGCTCTGGTTCTTGTTGACTCTGCACTATTTTCATTTAAAGTGCATTGGTAAATAGCTGAGAAATGAACATATTTATCTGAAATAAAACCAAATCTTTGCCCCATGGCCTGTCCTTTCTGAAAGAGACCAAGATCTACGACTAGATTTAAAAACGTTTGTACGAATTCGCAAAACTCTTTTCAGATCCATACAAAACAAATTTAATAATTTTACCAACGCGATAAAATTTGTACAGAAACTATTGAATTCCACTTGTGAAATTTCAATTGATGAAACTCTGAATACCAATCATAAATAGAGTACCCAAAAGGACAGTGAAAGGCACAAAAGTTGCCGTTATCGTGCTGATGTGCCGTAAAACTCAAACTCAAACCCTTACCCCAGAGAACGAAAACCGAAAGAGCGCTCTAGTGATTGTGTCCATTTATATTTCATTTTAACTCTTTGAATGCCAGCACTGCAAACTCGTGAACTGTCAACAGTAATGTTGCTTGTAAAATCATGGAAAACTGAAAGTCTTTAGTAGAAAATCAATTTTTTTCACTATTTAGATTCTTTACTCACAGCTTGAAACTACTGCAATTATCAAATTTAAAAATAACAGGAATTTGAAAATTGTAACTTTCCGGAGTTGGCAAGTAAAGGGCTAAAGGCATTCTGAAATTGCCACGACTGAGAAATCAGCACAGCAAATCCTGTCCTCTGTGACAATATCATAATAATAGTTACGAGGGTTGTCCGAAAAGTAAGGTGAAAATGGTCACCGAGTATACAAAATTTAATTATTTGGGATCCGTATGAAACTTTCACATAAGCTACCAACACCATTCAGCTACTTAGACCCCTCCACATAGTTCCCATGAAGATTCTTGCATTTATCCTAACGGTTTATGAGAGAATAAATGCCCTCCTTGAAGAAAGTCTCGCCAAGCGGCCGTAGCCAATTTGGCACCTCTGCAAGAAGATCGTCATCTCTGTCGAACCGCTTTCCGCCTACATGTCGTTTGAAGGGCCTCAAAGCATCAATCTTCATGCATGGGGACTGTGTAAAGAAATAGTCGAATGGTGCAAGTAACTTATGTCAAAGTTTCACACTCGGTTCATAATAAATTTGTATATTCAGTGACCATTTTCATCTCACGTTTCGGACAATCCTCATAATAATAATAATATTTAAAAAAAAAAAACAGGCGGAAAGGGCTTGGGAGAGAGGGAATGGGGAGGAATGCGGATGGGAATGCAAGACACTAAAACTACAGAAAATTCTATTGAATCTCATGAGCATACAATATAGGTATAACACGGTGGTCTACAGGCAAGATGCTCGCCTCTCATGCCGAACACACCGTGTCCGCATCCCTGTCAGCGCACGATCCCTGATCCTGTGGTAGGTAGGATCGAGCACCTAGTCCTCTCGGGTAAGGACGAAAAACTCGGAGGGCGAGTGTGCAGGTTGTACACGTTAAACATACCTTGGCAACTGAAAGTCTAGAAGAGCAGGCCTAACAAAGCTGCTGCCCGGGCCAAATTGAAAAAAAAAAAGAACAAATCCCACACACACACACACACACACACTCACACACACACACACACACACACACACACACACACACACACACACACATACACACACACACACACACACACACACACACACACACACACACACACACACACACACACACACACACACACACAAGAAAAATAAAAACAAGAAAAAGACAGATGCAAATGAGCAGAGAACTTCCGAAAACAAAGACGCACACACAAGGATTTACGGTGATGGAGACAAGTCGATAACCACTGTTCATGGAGGTAAGTAAACACGGCCGCATTTCCTTATACCTATGTAAGTTATTCCTACGCAGTTCTGCGCTGGTGAATGAATTAAGAGATAATTATCCAGAAATGGCTCAAACTGCACAATGTAACATCCTTTCCCAAAGGGTGTTTAAGGGGCGTGTCCCACTCCATGAGGCAGGAAACCAAGTCGGGGCAATGAATCGCTAAATACAAAGCCGAACAGTTCCGTCGCGAGGCCTTGTGCTCATGGCCCAACTAAGTCAGGGCTCTGTTGGTACACGTAGAAGGAAAAGGATCTTTTGACAAACAGATGTGAAGCATAGAGGTTTTGAGTATGGATAAAGCGCGTCGACACGATAACGGCCACGCTGTGCTTGGAACGAGCAAAACGATAGACAGAATATAACAATAGGACAGAATAGAACGATAGGACAGAAGAAGACCCTACTAGAAGCGCCTAGCAACCACCTGCGGGATAGAGGTAAAGGCGAAGGAAGAGTCTGGGGTAGTGGGGTGCTGAATGATCGGCTGAATTGGGGGAGGGGGAGAGGCAGACAGAAAACGGACCGACCGATAGGCAAGCACGTAGGTAAGGGGGACAAAGAGGCAGACAGACAGACAGACAGACACAAATAGATGAGATAGATAGACAGATAGATAGATAGATAGATAGATAGATAGATAGATAGATAGATAGATAGATAGATAGATAGATAGATAGATAGATAGATTGATAGATAGATAGGCGGACAGGCATAGATAGATAGATAGATAGATAGATAGATAGATAGATAGATAGATAGATAGATAGATAGATAGATAGATAGATAGATAGATAGATAGATAGGCGGACAGGCATAGATAGATAGATAGATAGATAGATAGATAGATAGATAGATAGATAGATAGATAGATAGATAGATAGATAGATAGATAGGCGGACAGGCATAGATAGATAGATAGATAGATAGATAGATAGATAGATAGATAGATAGATAGATAGATAGATAGATAGATAGATAGATATATAGATAGGTAGATAGATAGATAGATAGGCGGACAGGCATAGATAGATAGATAGATAGATAGATAGATAGATAGATAGATAGATAGATAGATAGATAGATAGATAGATAGATAGATAGATAGATAGATATAGACAGGCAGCAAGGGGAATAACGAGAACTAAGCTACCAAGAACGCCGACGACTACAGTTTTAAAATGTCACACTTGAGTTGTCTCCCATGTTGGAAATTGATTGTGACCGATGTAATGTTATTATACGTCTTCTTCGTACTAAAAGATCTCCAGTTTTTTTTTCAGAAAATGGAGATACAAAAAACAAGAACAAAGATCGTAGACTCTGACATAAAGCTCCTGTATAATTCTGAACTCTCTTTCGTGTTTATTGACACTAAAATTGAAACGTTGGCATGATAAACACCAGAAAGAGAACATAAGAAACATCAACACTAGATTCAGTCTAACTGTTTATTTGTTACTTGTTGGGTGAAGCAGTGTATAAATAACATGAACATTGACACCTACAGGCATACAGCTGCACTGTTATGAACAAAACAATGTTTAAGGTTAAATCATGTCAAAACGAAAAAGTCCCATATTTCAAAGAATTTGATGTAAATAATATATGAAATCTTATATAATAAAAAAAAAAAATCGCGGGATTTTTAACAAGCTCTACCACCGCTCACACAGATCGAGTTTGTGTGAAAATTTACAGGCGCCTCCCTTTCGACTACAGATTTTATATTTGAAGACTTGAAATGGTAGGGATGGGGGTTTTTTTTGTGAGTTTCCTTTGTGTTGCTAATTTCGCTCTTCTCTCTCCTTCCCCACCCCCCCCTTCCCCCCACCCCTCCCCACCCCCAACCGAACCCTTTCTTTTCCACGAACACATGAAGTTACGGCTTCGCGCGATGTGTTCACTATTAAGCAAACTGCAGAATGCGCATGTCGAATGTTGCCGGGGTGCGTAGGACATTAACGGGCAGTGGGAGTGCAGTAAAAGTTATCTGAAAACAAAGGAATAGGAACAAGGTAGATCAAAAGGAACGGCAAAATAAAGCAGATCTACCCTAAATCAACCATCTATTCTAATCGCCCACTAATGAAACTAATGAATAGTTTATCCTGGATAAGGCAGGACACCTCAGGTAGTTAATATAGTTGTTTACTTATTTGGATTGTCTGGCAAGAGCCAGTGTATATTTTGATTTGAGTAGAAAATAATAAACACCATCGCCCCCTAAAAAAACAACAACATCATCAAGAAAAAACCAACAACGCTGTAATTGATTAGCGTTAGTTCGCATTGAGTGTTGTGTGAAAATGTTGTTCTGAATATTTCTGGATCTATTTTATGAGGGATATTCCAAGTAATGTGTTACCCAAGAGCCGTTTTTCAAACCATGAATGGGAAAAAAAAGTATTGGTTGTGTTGTAAAGAGTAGTAATTAAATTAACATTTATGGTTAGCATTACCTTCCTTGCTTGATCATGTGACTGGCCTAGCAGCCATCTCGGAAAAGAGTACATGTTTACAATCTCCCGGCCGGTTACCAAGATTATGTCCCATCAGTTACTCAAACTTATTGCCCCATGGTGCTTTAAAACTTGATTATTTGTCCTTTTTCTATTTTCCCAAATGCATTTTTTGAATATAGAAAAGCATTGTTCACTAATCCTGTTGGTTTGGTTTTACAAATTCTGATTTTATTTTGCTATGTAAAGAACGTGTTTTTTTTTTGTTGTTGTTGTTGTTGTTTTGGCCCATCAATTACAAACTAAAGCAAAGGCAATTGAATGGGATCATCTTAAGTTTTATTATAAAACACATTTTTTCTTATTTCTGTACCATTTTGCTAGAGGACTGATCAATCCATTTTGAAATAAATAATTTAGTGGCCATTTGTTTTTCATTACTAGTATTGTCTGAAAGTCCCGTCAGTTACTGTGGAATATCCCATCGTGAATTACAGATTTAAGAAGTGGCCAAAAACAAAATTCTAGAAAAACGAATCTCTACCACAAAAACACACAGAAACAAGAACAAGAAAAGTGACGTGTAAATGCCAATGGCGGCGAATCTCCTACACTAAAGATCTACACACAATCAATCTAATAATAATTATTATAAAAACCACAGAAAAGCTGTGGGGTCTCAGCAAGGCTATATGGAAAGTCAAAATCTAGCAAAAAGGAAACGTTGTATGTAGCAAAGCCTCGCGTAAGAAATAATACCCAAACGACACAATAAAACGCAAACTGAAAGAGAAGACAGAAAATGGCCGATATATCGGGGCCGATATTTCGGCACAGCCCTTTTCAAGGAAAAAAAACAACAAAAAAAAACAACAATTGGAACATTGAACAGATAAAACAATCGAACAATAAAAGGTTTGAATATGTAATATATATAATCTAAATAGAATATGTGTAATCAGCTGCCAGTTCTTGCTTACTATTATACAATAATAATAATTATATAAATTGGAAGAATTTAACATGCACAAAAGGATAAGAACAAATAAAATAATGACAGAAAATTTGATAATAGTGATCGGATAGCGTGGCCTTTCTGCTGTATCCAATGTCTTATATATGGACTGTAAACATCTCCCAGCCAGCAACCTTAAGGAAATCGAAAGCGAAAGATTGACGTCAAAATTGCACAGAGTAATGACGTCGTTACTGCCTAGATCCATTGGTTACAACATCGCGCCGACGTTGATCTGATGTCGATAAGCCGCCCTTAAGGTCATCTTAAAAATCCTATGGAAATCCTCTAAATATCTACATGGGATTGACGTAAGAGTTCTGGCTGGGCTCTGTTTCTGCTGTATCAGCCTCTTTGTTCATGTTGCATGTCGGTCTGTCTATTCGTATGTCTGTCCACATGTCAATAAATAGATATTATGTCTGTCTATACTTATGTCTGTCCCCGCCATCCCCTCCACCCCGTCAAGAGTGATGTCTACCCAGCTTGCAGACAATATTTGATCTGGTGCCTTTGCTTATAGTCGAACTGATGTTGCAGGTCTGGCAACACTATGATCTGACTCTCCTCGAGGACACCGTGCAGATAGCCGGGTATGGCCTTCACCTGGGATTCCTCCACCAGTACAAACACACGCCTTTGATTGACAGCTGTCACAGAGTGGGTGGCGTACTGCATAGGAGTAGAGGAGAAAAGAGTGAATTACGGCAGATGTAGGACATAAACGTGCTTTATTCAAACATATTATATACAATAGGATGAGACAGCCACCGCATTTAGTGTGAACAGATTCTGCGAATGCTGGGAAGTCATGAGCCATGAGGCGTTTTAGAATGCCAATATAGGGGAAATACTGATTCTTCTTTTTTTCAAATCTTTTTTGATTGATTCTTGTACATGTATATAATTTGAATTGGCCATCAATTGAACTTGAATTGTCCAAGAAACTTGTCAGGATCTCCAACATCTGCTGCAGAGCCGTCTTAACGCAAGGAGACACAGTCCAGTTGCCTAAGAGCTCCAAAGGGTTTAGGAGGCCCCATGCATACGTATTTACATTCGCTTTTGGGAAACGTGAGCTGCCGTTTGCTTTGGCCAGGCCTTCATAGCGATGTTAGGATGGTCTTGAACATTTGGCCCAACATTTGACCATTTCCGGTAAACAAAGATAAAAAAAATTTGAATAGTCCAAGTCAAGGAAGATGAAGTTTGTAGGCATTGGCCACGATAAAGATCTCTAGGCGCGATGACTAGATAATTAATTTTCTTAATTTTTGGTCGTTTAAGCAGAAACAGTGGCGGATCTACGATGAAACTAATGAAGCTTCAGGTTCAACGTCCCTAATCCCGGAGAGGCCCTGAAAAAAGCCTTTTTTTTAATAAGTGAATTTTGGATGTTGCCCTATTATTGCTGGTTGCCAAAGAGCCCCATAACAATTCAAGCCATGTAGATACACCACTACACAGAAACTGTTGCTTCAAAGCATGAAATGGAAAATGACCTTCTGTTCTTTCTGGCTTTTTTTTTCTTTTGCCTAGTTGACTGGACCGGTTCGAAACTTTATGTATATTAATCCTCCAGCAGCCAGTGTACCATATTTGCAATAGGTCACATGGCGCCAAAATGCTTTATGTTTAAGACACTTACTCTTCCTATTTTATTAACAAATAATACTTCCAATTACATATTGACATTTTTTTCTATGATCTCACTATTTAAAATCAGTTCAGCAAATTATTTCAGAAGTTTTGGGGCACTAGAAAGTTAAAAATCAAACATCTTCTTCATCATACAATTTCGGAAGTTTTTGGATTGGCAATTTTCGTCTGGGCACCAGAAGGTTAAGACAATGGTTCTCAAGGTTTTCAGGCAATCGCCTCCTTAAGCTCTAAATTTTCTTTCAGCTCCATCTTTCTCTCCCCCTCCCCTCTCCCCATAGTGCCTACTCAAACCCAGTGAATATATTTCACAAAAAAACAGACTACACACAAATTGTGATGTTAAATCTCTCTAAGCTTTAAAAATGACTCTAAGCGTGTTGATTATTCAATATAAAACAGAAAGCATTCTTTATTAAATGCACACGAAAAAAGGCTTTCTCTGTTCATAAACCCATCTACGCATGTTGTTAAACAAGTCAGTGACCTGCCATGTATGTGGCCCCAACTCGTCCTCAATTTATACCTCCACCCACCCGCGACGTCCACATCGTTCCTTCAATCGTTTTCAGCTCCTTGTCTCCCTTTTCTTCGTTTCGACCTCCTGATATCAACCCTGGGGGGGGGGGGGGGCATATAGCCCACGGTGAGAACCGCTGTATTGAGACGACAAATAATTTTGAATGCTCACCTGCATAACAACATCTGCCAATTCATACTCGCACAAGAAATTTTTGGATAACACCAGTAGAATACGCCAGCTGTTGGAGATCTCAGTGCACAACCTGTCAGCCAGATAGCCGTGGGCCAGCAGGTCACGTTGGTGTATAAAGGTTGACACTTTGAGCTTTTCTTCCAGATACCTGGCCAGGAAAACAAGACATGTAGATGGACTCATAGCAATAACGGATCTACTATGGAACTAATGAAGTTACGGCCCCTAATTCTGAAGGGACCCTGAAGTAACAAGAACAAGAACTTTTTTTAATGGGTGAATTTTGGATGTTGCCTTATTGTTGCTGGTCTCGAAGGGGACCCATAACAGTTCAAACTTCAGGGGTGCCAAAAATGTAGGTTCTCCATTGGCTTCTAGTCTACCCTCTTCTTCTTATGTTTCTCCCTCCCTCCCTCTCTCTCTCTCTCTCTCTCTCCTCTCTCGGTGTCTCTCTTTCTCTGTCTCTGTCTCTCTCCATCTCTCTGTCTCTCTCCCTCTCCCTCTTTCTCTCTCTCTCACTCTCTCTGTTAATCTCTCTTTCTCTCTGTCTCTCTGTCTGTCTGTCTCTGTCCCTCTCTCTCTCAAACGGGTGGTTGGACTCAGTCTGTCCTATCGTTCTGTGATATTGTCTGTCTTATTGCTTCTCTTGGCATATTGTGACCGTTATGGTGTCAACGTGCCTTCTCCAAACCCAAACTCAACCTCTGTCACAAAACTTATCTTTCGTGTCCTTAGCGTTATGTCTATCTTCATTTCCCTCTTCTCTTTTCGCCATTTTGCCCTTTTTCGTTTCTCTCATTTTCTCATTTTTCTGCATTTCTAGGACAGGCTGACCGTCACGACACCCCTTCTTTCTCGTTACGTTTCGAATGCATTTCTTCCTTTCATCAGTGTTTGGAGTCAGTTGATCACTATATTTATCTGATTCTTTGGTTTTCTTTTTTTTATGGACTTACACATCAATCAGTGCGTCACTTGACCTTGTTTCTGCTGAACACGTTCATCAACAGAATGTACATTGGTGGAGAGGACGAAAAACATAGTGTTTTTTTTTTGTTTTTTTAATTACATGACCTGCATGATTATTTCCCTGATACCTCCCAATCCCCACGCTGATATGCTGAGTTGTAGCTTTTTTTTTTTTTTTAATGCTAGCAAAATGACTTAACCTCATTCTTAAAGTAACTTTTTCGAACTGATTGTCAGGGCTCTGAACCTACTTCATCAAAATGTATTTCACAAACATGAAATCAGCATCAGCATAGCCGATGAAGACATGCGTTCTGTAGTCTTGTGGTGCCATAGGTCTGAACGCTTTCACAAACAGCCTCAAGAAAAACGCCTCCAAAGCAGTGCGAAATCTGAGCACGAGGTAGGCACTCAGAAATGTGGTCACCATCAGGGACATCAAAATCAAGGCTGTCATCAGAAACAGTCTGAATGTATGGAAAAAAATAAGTATTTGGATTTAATTAAGTATTGATACCAGTCAGCCTTTTAAATCAAAACAAAGCTCTTCGGCAAATGTCCGATTTTGTACCGAGCATCGCGGCTGAATGGAAAAACGAGCCTTGTATAAACTGGCTACCCTGTGTCACAAATACATAATGTACAAAAATGCGCCAACTTATTTAAGTGATTTTTAAACTCCTTGTGTACCATCAACGTATCTCAGATCATCTGCTGACACTAAAAAGTTAAAAATTCCAAAGATGTCCCTTAAGACCATAGGTAAAAAATCTTTTGCTTATCAAGGGCCTCAGATTTGGAATTCTCTGGCTCTGTCTTTGAGAGAGACCGAAAATTTTATGACGTTTAAATTTCATGTGAAGAGTAATCTTTTTCCACTCTGATTGTCCGTGCAGCTTTTATTTTACCTGAGTATGCCTGTGTATTGTGTGTGTGACTTACATGATATAGATGTTGTAAAGCGTTTAGAGCCTGGTTACTTATGGGATGATGCGCTATTATAAATGTTATGTATTATTATTATTATTAATGGGTGTGTGGGCAAAAATGCTTTCCACTACTTGTAATGTCTTCTCTTCGAAGGAGCATTTTCATCTACAAACTTCTAATCTTGAGGAAACCTTGACATTTCTCTCATGCCGAAGGTGCCAGGTTCAATTCCCGGTTGGTGCAGGCATGTTGGAATTTTGGGATTTTTGTCATTTTTTCCTGTCCCTGATCCTATGGTAGGTAGGACTGGGCACCTAGTCTTCTCGGATATGGGCGAAAACCTCGGAGGGCTCGTGTCAACGTTGCGCACGTTAAAGATATCTTGGTATTTGGAAATCGAAAAGAGCAGGCCGAACAGGTCTCTGCCGGGGCAAAATTAAATAAAAACTTATCCCTACCGCCCCCTCAGAAAAAAACAAATAAACCCTACGACCGGTGCTGCACTGTGGAGACGACGTGTCTGTTCCAGTTGTAACTGGGCTGCACTGAGCCAAAGGCAGATTTCCCAAATACGATTAAAGAAGTATACAAAATACAAATTTATACAAAGACAAAATGAAAATTTAATGTTTCATAAAATAGATGAACACCGTTTGCCTCCCAATGACACTCATTACTCTGTGATCGTTAAACAAACTGCCCTGTGCCCACTCCTCTGCAGCTTTACTCTTGGCGATTAAGCATAGGAAAGCGTGAAACTTTCAGGGTTTGAAAAAACAGTTGTGACATTCTGTTTGCATCCTGTCCTTCCTGAGAAAGGCTACGATCCTACATCTTGATTAAAATAACTTTTATACTCATTTACAAAACATTGGTCAGATCAAAACAACTTTGGATAACTTTACCAATGTGATGAAATTATAATTATGAAAATATTTAATTCTATTGTTAAATCTAAAAGTTCTGAACACAAAAGATAAATAAAGAACATGTACCCAAATAGACCGTGAAAGGTGCAAAGTGGCCGTTATCGTGTCTGTGCGCCGTTAAACCCAAATTCAAACTCAGAAAAGCTTTTGTTTACAGCTATCTCAAGTCCACTAAGCTCAGTCTATCACAAGTTGCTACACAAACCTTCCTTCACACTGTCGATAAAATGCTGGACCATCAAACAAATCAGCTGTATAGATTAACTCCCCTCCTTCTGACATGCACGAGTAGTTGCCCCCGTCATCCAGCTTGACCCGTTGTTGGGTAGTGGCCAACCAGTCTGTGGAGGATTATGATAGGCTGAACCCGTGCTGTGCATGGAGGAGTCTATCAAGTAGGCCTTGATGAGGGGTGGATGAATGGTGTGACTATAAGTTGTTATTGGTTAAGCCCTCCATACACGTTCAAGCCCGGCTTACAGCCTCACCCAGATCCTGTAAAACTTATAAAAAACTGAACGTGTGTGGGCGATTTCATACAGCCGGGCTCTGAGTCAGGACTTCAGCCAAAATATCAGGGGGTGCCTGAAAAATTATGTAAAGCCAATGGCTTGACTCGGTAAACTCAAAATTAAACGAACATGAAAATCTTCTTTTGGCCATTTTGATGACAAAATCGTGAAAAGCAGTACATTTACCATCGATTTGATACCAAACACCATTCTCGTACGATGGATAGAACGGTTTTTATAAATTACTGACTTTTCATCAATTCTCGCACCACCGCCCCCCCCCCTCTCTCTCTCACGCTCGCTGGCTCTTTCATGTGTGTGTTTGGTGGGGATAAAAAGAGAGTTGGAAAGAGAGTTAGAGAGAGAGAGATTTTTTTTCTCTCTCATCACTCTCAACCTGCGCGTCCCCGCGAAAACGACCCAGAAGTGGTGCCGATAATCAAAGTCAACTCATTGTATTGTTGTTACCTTTTCATTCTACTCATATATAATCCTCGTAACATACATAAGACATGTATCGATACTTTTATGTGTTAATAAGTCAGTGGCTTTGTTAAATGAACGATTCAATCCGATCAATAAAGTGATTTTTAAAAATCTTGTCCAGTCTCATTTAAAAAAAAAAAAGGAAAGTAAAGGCACCAATGAAATATATAGCTGATAGATACAATCTACTCCACCGGCTAGATCAGGGGCCTCCAACTCCCAGTCCTTGCACCGGTACCACCGGTCAGTGGATCATTTGGCAAGCTACCGGGGTGCAAACCAAAAAAATTGTGATTAGAAATAGTTATTTTTCTATCATTAGTGTCTACCCAATCCCCAGAAAAATTTCATGCATGAAACCGGTCCCTGGTACAAAAGAGGTTGGGGACCGTTGGGCTAGATGGTCCAACGGTTAGAACCGCCATATGGGAACGGGAAGATTGGGGGGTTCGAACCCCGGTCGGGTCACACCTAAGACTTAAAAACTGGTAATCCAGTGGCTTGTCTCTTTGTCGGTGCCAGTATACTGTGATTGGGTGGGATATGTGAGTTCTGCTACACTTCGTATCTCTCTATGGGGCGGCACATGTTCGTAAAATTGTACAAATCAGCAACCTCACTTAAATAACCAACTTGTGTTGAAAGTGAGGTTAAACCCAAAACCCGATGTACTTTGCAAGGCAAGTATAAATTGCCTAGCATATCTCTGGTGTCAGTCCACCTAAAGCTTTAGGCGAGAATCAGGTTTAAAATTTCAGGTCTTCATAATATGACCTTCCTGTGGCTGAAAACCTCGAGGTTGCTGTCAGCCGTTCATGGGGGGACACTGCTGTTCTCATCACTGTATTTTCCCTCTCGATCAACGGTGTTACAGGTTTCAAGAGTTTTAAATACCTGTCCTCGTTTATTCTCAAATAATTACGAAAATCACTTGGATAAAATCTCAACTCATTGAATAAATTGATGCAAGTGTGAGTCGTTCGATCCAACAGCCACTGTTTGACGCAGTATCGTTTTTTGATGCTGAATTTCCCTTTCCGGATGACTGAATATGTTATGATTCCACATAGAGCCTGTTGTTGGTTGTGAGACATTGTGAATGGGCTATGGTCCAAAATGAAGTTATCAAACTATGTACACAGGAGTCGAGGGCACTGTTTTCAAGTGTTTTGAGTGTCAATGAAACATCTATTCTGTTTCCGCACCTCTGTGTGCAATCAGTTCTCGTAGTGGCGGGAAAAATTTCATAGAGCCTGGCGGCAACGTGTGTGTGCAAAGTTCGAATTAAAATCTGTTCGTGAGGCCCGGATTTAGGCGAGGCTGTGAGCCGGGTTTGAACGTGTATGGGGGGCTTAAGAGATCTTCCTCATTCAGTGATTCTCAACATGGGGGCAATTTTTTTTATTTTTTTTGCGAAGGGGGAAGGACAAAAACTATGAGGGTGGGGAGGTGGGGGGATATGAATGGGAAATAGTTTGGAGGCAAATACACGGCAGTCACTGGGTTGTACAGCAGCACACGGGATGGCCCTTTTTTTTTTTTTTAGTGCATTTGATAAAGAAAGCTTTCTGTATTATAATGAATTATCAACACACCTATGGTCATCATGTTTCCTAATATTCATTGTGCATAAGTGTCTTTCCATTCGGTCAAAAACTTTTCGAGGTATGTGTTTGTAACGTAATGCTCTGGCATATTTCCCGACCAAACTTCAAGCCACGTTTTCTCGAAAAGGCAAAAATGCACATACAACAATATGGCAAATACCCGATGGAGTACATGTCTCAACCTTGGCTCTTCTTTGTTCCATCGCCACTTTTTGCACAAATGAAATTCGATGTAAAATGTTTGCGGCTTTAGTTACTGTGATAAGGAATTAGAATAAATCGGAAATGTGAAGAGGCTTGATAAGCGTCATGATTCAAGTATCAACGTGAGAATTTGTTATACCTCTTCTATTTACTAAAATATCTTCATTTTTTTTTAAATCAGAGAATGGAGATAGAACAAACAAGAACTAAGCTCGTTATAATTTTAAACTGAGAAGGGCTGAACTGACGAAGTGTTTTTATCTTTTACTTACTAATAAATTTCGCTTGCAAGCACACACAAGTGATGATATTGCCGTGTAGTTTCAAGGTGAAATGGCTCACTCTCTCCACGTGAGTCTCCAATGCTGCCATGTCCTCTTCGCTTAAAAACAAGATAGCATTGTCGCTAAGGTCCAATAATTTCAGTGTTGGGGTTGTAGACAAATCAAAGGGAATAGAAAAAAATCTGTTCTTAGACAGAATAAGGTGTGTTAGGTTAGGTTTGGATGCAAAGGGGCTGCCTGAGAACCAAATGAGATTGTTATTGGACACATCAAAGTATTTCAAGTTGGTCAAGTTGCGAAGTATTCGCTCACAAGGCGATTTCCTGAAAAAATATCCCGGTGACATTCTTCTTAAAGATAAAACTTCCAGACCACGAAATCCGTCAAAGAAATGCTCCGGCACCAGCAAAGTGTTTTCAGAGAGGTCCAATACTCTAATGAAAGGAAAATCTAGAAATTCCGACTCGCTTGCTAAAATATCATTATTGATATAATAGATTTCTTTCAAGTTCGTACATCCGACTCCCTTGAATGTATAGTTGTAGAACTCCACGACCCCATATACAAGACTCACTGCTCGAAGCACCCTGAGAGACTCTGGACAGTAGTAATAAATGGTGCCTGTGTGCCAGCTAAACGGAGCGGACGATCCTGTGGGAGATGTTGGCGCCAGTCTGCTCACTGAGCCTGTCTTCTCGCCTGTAGTGGAACCATTTACTACGATTCTTCCATTAGACTCAGACAGTTTGTCCTTGACTTTGAACTCTGAATTTTCAGCCTTGTCATTATTGATGGAATTTTCACTTTGGGAATGAAATTTGGAGTTATGCGACACTTTTGGAAAATGCTCTGGCTTATCTTGGGCTGTGAGGCTGAAATTAATCAATTTTGGATACATTTGATCAGGTGAAGATCTTTCTGAAGATACTATGAGTTCTTCCAGCGCATTTAAGGCCGCCAAGTCAAATAGTGATGACAAGTAACCAATAATGCCTAGTCTGTTATAGGAAAGATCCACTTTCTTCAAACACTCAGGAAATTTTCCTGAACGCCATGTTCTAGGTTTGACATCAAACAGGTTACTGTCCGTCCATGCCAAATGAGACAAACAAATGGTCTTTAAATATTGGACTGTTTCATTCGCTATAGTCCCGTCAGTAATGATTTCTAATGGTTTACCGTAAATATGTGGACGATGAGATCTCGAAATACTGATTTTGGTCATTGTTCTATTCGCTAAAGGTTTCAAGCGCTTTGTAATATTCTGATTGCCAACCATACAGCCGTTGATAACAAGAGTTTGTAAAGCGGTTAGATTCTCAAATACACCCATTTCAAATGCATCCATTTCAAATCGAACCGCATCGTTTTCGAAATCTAAAAGATGCAGTTCTTGTAACGGAATTGCGCGCAGTCCTTCCAAACTGTTATTGGTAAGTTTAGTGGTTGCGCGGCATCCCACAGTAACAGTGCTGAGATTGGTAAACTCGACAAAGCGCTCGTCCACGTGTAAAGTCGCAGACCCATCAATAGAAAGACTCTGTAACTGCAGTCCAGCCTGGAAAATCCCTTTGTACGTATAATTTTCACAGCTGTCATGGCAAGGAAAGCCAAAAGCAAGAAACAAGTGTTGAAGACTTCGCATCACAGGCTTGAACATTCCTTTAGGGAGGGAGTCATTGCATTGCAAATGATTGCCTTCCAGATTTAGCGTTCGGAGATGTTTGAGCCCATACAAAGCACTGACCTGTTCGTTAAAACAGAAAAAATAAAAATTAACTTAGATAAAAATTAATGTATGAATTTTTTTTACTCTTGGAAAATTTGAAATTCTCACTCAAAAAGTTTTTTCTTTTAAAAAGGGCACATCATTAATAATCATGAAAATATTAACAAACACTGTATAAAAGGTTGACCATCGTGGGTGTGTTTTGTGAACTGAATTTGCCCTGCGACCTCTGTGTTACAATTAATTCTATACGTTTTATGGCTGAAATTTATCGGGATATTAAGCCTGTATGTGTTACAGCAATCTTAGAAACCAATAGCTCTGTGCCTTTTGAATCACGTTTTTCTACAACGTTCATGTTCTATGGATGTATCATACTCAGCCTGGAGCGGCACAATTAGCTGCTGGCAGACAAGTTAATGCCCATCATAATTTCTTATATTTTCTAAGTAAATGCGGAAAGACTTTATCATTCTAAGCCCGGCCAGACACAGTCAGTTTCTGCCACTATTTCTTGTGTGTCCGTAGCGCAAGCGATAACTGGCTGTTATCAGTGGCGGATCTACTATGAAAGTAATGGAGCTTTCGCCTAAGGGCCCCAAGGAAACTTTTTCTAATGAGATAATTTTGGATGTTGCTCTATTGCTGGTTACGAAAGGATCCTTTAATACTTCAAGCTTCAGGGTCCCAAAAATGCAGGTCCGTGACTGGCTGTGACGTTCCAGGCTCAGTATTATACCCCCTTCTAAGACTTTTGCGGTCATGAAATACGCCATGTGCTCACCTGGATTTTGTGCAGGCTGGAATTTTTGATACTGAGATTGTGCAGGTTTGACAGATGCTGGAAGGAATAATTGGCTATACAAGATAGATTATTGTGGTCTAGCAGCAATGTAGTCGTCTCATTAGGGAACCATTCTTGGCAGAAATGTGATAAACTTCGACTGGAACAATTGACCAATGAGCCGTTGAAAATGGGGTCCAGTTGGACCTGGCATGGAGATTTGTGGCAAGGTGTTTTCATCAGTGAACATTTTGTGGCTTCGCCTCTCTGATCAGATAAAACTGAGGAAGTGACGTAGTTGTAAGATGTCATTTCCTTGGGAACCACTGAGATAAGACATCCACACCACAGCAAGATGAAAAGTAAACAGCCATTGCTAAGTAGCGGCATTGTGTCTCAGTTGGCGACTTGAATGACGAATTCCTGCAAAACAACAGCGAGTGAGACATTTATAGCAAAGATGCTAGAAACGATAAGATGAGACACTACCTTATTCGCACTTCTAAAAAAATCGTGCGCACAGTTTGCGCGCTGATTGGGGGCGAGGCTCATGGCGAATTGCATGAAAAGAATGCTTGATTTAATGATAAATTTATTATGCTGATTTGTTACAGTGCTGCTGCTATTTTTAAAAAAAAGAAAGAAAAAATAGCCAGAGTTTTTCCCACAGCTATTGAAGTTATAGTCACAAAATAAGTGACGTCAATCAAGGCCTACGGCGATAGCTGAAGAGTGGACAAAATTCAATATTTTCCCTATTTGGTTTTGTAAAATCGAAGTGGTTATTTTCAAGGCATGCCTTGGAACTAACGCCAGCGTTATTTTCAAGGCATGTTTCGTTGACCAATCAGAAGCTGTTTCAGTATTTCTAAACGTGGAGCCTTAGACTGTGCATTGTCAGACTGATATGTAACGACGTGAGGGTCTAGTCAGTTTGTATCATCGAGGCCGTAGGCCGATGTTCGTCTGGGTAGTAGTCAGATTGACATATCAGGGAAAGCCGCCGGGGTAGCTATGTATTGTTTATTGGACTCAAGGTATGCCTTGGAACTAACGCCAGCGTTATATTCAAGGCATGTTCCATTGACCAATCAGAAGCTGTTAAGGTATGCCTTGAAAATAACGCTAGAGTTAGTTTCAGGGTATGCCTTGTAAATAACGCCTTGCTTGTAAAATAGGGCATTATTAATGACTTCTGCGCATTCGTCGCTAGGTGGCGTTGCGAAATCTGTGCATGCTAAAAGCACCAGCTGTCTTATTTTATTCTATTTAATATCTCTGATTATAATGCATCTCAAAACTCGTAAAGCAACCAAAATGGTAACATCTTTAAAACTCATTGATCAAATGCGCTGAAACTTTGCATGCAGCATGTTCTCCATTTGCCTGAGCTGAAATTATTTTTGAAAATTGATTTATCAGGAAAAAAGTAAATTCCTTTCATAAAAGTGTATAGTCGTCCCACTGACATCGTCAGGGGGATGAATATTATTATTTAAACATGTCCACGCCAGCATCGGCTATGTTGCAGTCATCACCCAGACTTATATTATAAATAATAATTTACATATTTTGTAAGTTAGCGAATTCATATAACACAGTTTAGCAAAATAACAAAGCTGAGCAATGGAATGACCCAGATCCTACAATGAATTTCGACTATAAGATATAACTGAAACCTTTTAAAACCAAAATTTCGTTGTTTTTTTTTTTGTCTTCCCTTTCTCTTTGTATTTTATTATTATCCTTTCGGTATTATTTCTTACGCTAGACTCTGCTGCACACAAATTTTCCTTTCTGCCATTTTTTTTTTTTTTTTACCAAATTTGAAGGTGCAGGGGCACGATCAGTCAAGCGGCCTTGTCATGTAGGGGCCGCATAACCCATTGACTGCCGGCGCTGTCATGCATAAAACATTTTTGTACGTCAGCAATAAATTTGCCTAATGCATTTTCAAATTATTAGACCTTTGAAAATTGTACCTTTTAAAATTTTACCATTAACGTTTTAGATTCGCCGAAATAATCAAAGTCAAACGTAACAAGAACAGTATAAATCATGGCAGTACTGCTTCGGCACTGAAAGGGTCAAGTCCATGTGAATCAGCACAAACTAATGTTTCGAACTTCCTCCTAGGAGAGGATCCGTGTTCAGGGCTGCATTATATATTCAGGGAGGTGGCCTTGATCTTCTCCACATCTCATGTCACACTAAACCAGGAAGTTTTAAGGAGATATGGATTGGTTTTTATAGGAGCTCGTGATCCCTTGACGTCACCACCTCCCAATCTGAAGACAGCCTTGGAGGATGGTAATTAATGTATTAAAAACACAACGTATTTTAAAAGAGTACATTGGTCTGGAAGCAAGGGAGTCACGTTGGTCAAGTGGCAAGGTGCTCGTCTCTTATGCCGAAGGTACCGGGTTTTTGAATCCTGTTCAGTGCAGGCATTTTGGAATTTTTGGATTTTTCTCATATTTTCCTGCCTGTGATAGCAACTAGTCTTCTCGGATAAGGATGGGTGGCCTTTGTGCACGTTGCACATTCGCGTTTGATGCTGGAAATTGAGTAACTGTGGGTATCTGGCATACCCTGTGTTATCTGGTAATCATAATATAATTATTATCTTGTTATAATGGGGCTATAGAGGGTGAACGTGTACTCACCTAAAACTTCCTGACAATGTGGGTAAAAAAAAAAAACATGGAATTTTGTGTATTGTCTCAACCTTTGGTGATAAATTTCGTGGACATAGACATTTTGGACAAATTTCAGTCTTTAATATTATTTATCTACGATTTTTTGAGTCACAAGAAAGAGATGCAACGTTCATCCAGTAAAATCGAAAAGTGTGATTCGAAATTTCATGGGGGCAAATACAGGGCAGCCGCTGACTTGTTAACAGCACGTGTAGATGAGTGCTATAAACAGAAAAGGCCTATTTTGGTAAGGGGCCTGGGGAGGGGTGCATTTGATACAGAATGCTTTGTGTTTTATAATGAATAATCATAGTACCTTTTATAAGGCTTGGAAAAACCTAACATCATAATCTGTCTGTTTTGTGAAATGAATTTGTTGGGTTTGAGTAGGGGGGAGGGGGGGGGGGTGATAAAAGAACCTTCGGAGCCCAAGGGAGCGATTGCCCGCAAAAGGTTGAGAGCCAATACAGCAAATAAGGAGCCAGAAGACAATCTTTTGCAAGTGATGGCTTTGGTTGTTGTTTTTTTCATTCATAGGACGGGGGGGGGGGGAGGGGGGCAGAGGTTATTATACCGCGACTTTAGTTCTTGTTTGTTCCGTCTCCATTTTCTGAAAACCTGGAGAACTTTTATAAGAAGAAGTTATAACAAATGCGAACTGTGACACAGTGATGGATTAAGGTTTGGACTTTATGGGCTTCAGCCCAGGGGCCTCCGCTAGCTGAGGGCCTCCAGAGATTAAGTGAGATTATAAATATTAAAACCCATTTTACTTTTCATTGCAGGTCGTTTTCCTTAAGACAAATGGTGTTGATTTATAAAAATGTCTGTAATTACTATATTATACAATAATTCTAACAAAAAAAACAACAACCAAAAACAAAAACAAAAACCTCTGGTTTGATATTTAAAAGTCCAGCTGTATATCCTAGTCATAATATTTATTCATTATTATCCAGCATCTCGCAATATCTATAGTCCAGGAGCCTACAACATCGTCATCAGGCCTAGCTTTGATACATGTTTAAAATGCGCCTTGGCATTCATCAAGCAGTTTCATAGTTCCGATTTATTCGAACTTCTTATCATAATTACTAAAGCAGCAAAATTTTTATGACGAACTTCTAAAATGTGCGAAAAAATGGGACAAACAAGATCAGGAAAAAAACATCTCGATATAACAGTAAATTCTGAGAGAGGCTAAGATCATGCAAAACAACTTTTGAGAATTTACCAATGTGATAAAATTATGTGAAATTATTTAATTCTATGTTAATTTTAAAAACTCTGAGTACGAAATATAGGTAAAGAACATAATTATATCCAAATGGACAATGGAGGGCCCAAAGCAGCCGTTATCGTGCCGACGTGCCCTAAAAACCTAAACTCAAACCCAGATTCCATGCCTGCTACAAAAAGAAACCGACATATTACACTTTATATAGAAAAGCTTTTGTTTACAAACAATGCCATATAAAAACACAAAAAGGGCACTTTGGGATACTCACAAGGTATTGATGAAGGTGATCACTCTCAGCAACTCCTCGAATCAATTCAAAAATGCGTGCAATCCACGGCCTTATCACACAGAGAAATATGTATTTCTAGACTCAAGAATTAAACACCGTGTCAAAGCGTTAAGCCTATGCTCTCTACATGACATAGAAATCATGCAGCTCAGTTATTTCTTTTATCATAACAACTGCTAGGCTTTTTCAAGAGAACAGTTTAACCTTGGTTCATGCTTGAGTGCGTAAGTGCCGGGGATGCGTGGAGACTGGTAGGGCTAAAGACCGTGATTTTCAAACCTTGTGAAAAGAGGCCCCCAGTGCTGGATTTACCATTAGGCTACGTCGGCTGAAGCTCAGGGCCTCAGAATCCTGGAGGGGAGGAGGGGAGGGGGGCTCTCGCCATCTCAGGCCAATATACACAATAATTTGTGTGACACGCGTAGCCTTTTCTTACATATTATGTTACAATGCACTATAGTTTCTGAACGAATCTTTTGTAATTTCCTGGCCCATGTCCTTTCGAGGAGAAGGAATTGCGAAGCGCGGAATTTTAAACACTTATCATGATCATTGGATTTACTCAAATTATTTAAACACACTTCCATCTTCCTCCAGGTCTGAAGGTGGGGGATTCGGAGGGACCTCAC
>OZ007581.1:31926642-32101256 GCA_963931925.1 Onchidella celtica
ACGTAAGAGTTCTGGCTGGGCTCTGTTTCTTCTGTATCGGCCCCTTTGTTCATGTTGCATGTCGGTCTGTCTATTCGTATGTCTGTCCACATGTCAATAAATAGATATTATGTCTGTCTATACTTATGTCTGTCCCCGCCATCCCCTCCACCCCGTCAAGAATGATGACTACCCAGCTTACAGACAATATTTGATCTGATGCCTTTGCTTATAGTCGAACTGATGTCGCAGGTCTGGCAACACTATGATCTGACTCTCCTCGAGGACACCGTGCAAATAGTCGGGTATGGCCTTCACCTGGGATTCCTCCACCAGTACAAACACACGCCTTTGATTGACAGCTGTCACAGAGTGGGTGGCGTACTGCATAGGAGTAGAAGAGAAAAGAGAGACTTACGGCAGATGTAGGACATAAACGTGCTTTATTCAAACATATTATATACAATAGGATGAGACAGCCACCGCATTTAGTGTGAACAGATTCTGCGAATGCTGGGAAGTCATGAGCCATGAGGCGTTTTAGAATGCCAATATAGGGGAAATGACTCGACTTCTCGACTCCGGGTCAGTCAAAGAAGAAAACTACACCTTCTTCTGGCAGGGCCTTAGCAGCGAACAGCCGAGAATCCACGGCGTGGGCTTCGCCGTAAAAAACTCTCTTATCAATTCGATCGCAACTCCAATTGGAGTGTCAGAACGCATCATGACACTCAGACTGAACACCCGGTCTGGTTTTACCAACATTATCTGTGTCTATGCCCCAACACTTACCTCCTCTGACGAAACCAAAGACATTTTCTACGAGGCATTGCAGAGGACTCTCCACAACATCCCTCTCACCGAAGGCCTGCTAATTCTGGGTGACTTTAACGCTCGAGTGGGAGCAGATCACTCCGCATGGCCAAAGTGCATTGGGCACTTCGGCATTGGCAACATCAACGAAAACGGGCAGCGCCTTCTGGAGCTATGCTCCGTAAACTCATTATGTGTTACAAACACGTACTTTGACCTTAAGAGATGCCAAAGAACATCATGGCGCCATCCCAGGTCTGGCCATTGGCATCAATTAGATCTTATTCTCTCAAGGAGGAAGAGTTTGGGCTGTATAAAAATAACTCGTTCCCTCCACAGTGCTGACTGTGACACCGACCATGCACTGGTAGTCAGCAAAATCAAAATTTCGGCCAAGAAAATATACAGATCAAAAGCCCCTTCAATCCCTAAGATCAATGTAACAGCAATCAGAGATGAATCAAATAGAAAGTCATTTGAAAAGTTATTTGCTGAAAGCATGGATAATGTCACCCAATGTGACTCGGTAGATGAAACATGGAACACTCTCAGTTCAAAAATTCATGACTGTGCCATCAAGTCTTTTGGACAGCATAAAGTTTCAAACAACGACTGGGTAGCCCAGAACAGCGAAATTCTCCTACCTCTCATTGAGCAAAAGAAATCTGCTTTCAATGAGTATAACAAAAATTGCAATCAGAGTACAAAAACTTGTTTGAAAAATGCAAAAGCTAAACTTCAGCTGGAGGTAAGACGTTGCGCCAACAAATACTGGACAGACTTGTGTAACAGCATACAAGAGGCAAATGAAAAGGGAGATATGAAAACCGCCTTTAGTCAGATGAAAGTAGCTCTTGGGCCAATCATCACCAAAAGCGCCCCACTTAAGTCTGTAAATGGTGAACCCATCACAGATAAAAATGAACAACTGAATAGGTGGGTAGAGCATTACTCTCTGTTGTATTCAACTGAGAAAAATATTCCACCAGAATTTGAGGAACACCTCCAAAAAGTGCCAATAATGGCCGAACTTGACGCTGAACCTTCCTTAGTCGAGCTTTCCAATGCAATCGACCACCTGTCTGCTGGAAAAGCCACAGGAAGTGACAACATTCCTGCAGAGGTATTAAAAGACCTAAAAGGCCCACTATTACCACACCTGTATAATCTGTTACTGCAGTGTTGGAAAGAAGGCGTGATACCACATGATATGAGAGACGCCAAAATTGTCACACTTTACAAGAACAAAGGAGACAAAGGCGACTGCAACAACTATCGAGGCATATCCCTCCTCAGCATTACTGGAAAGGCTTTTGCTCGCGTCATCCTCTGCCGCCTTCAACAACTGGCGGAAAAAGTCTTACCAGAAACACAATGTGGCTTTCGAAGCAAACGATCAACTATTGACATGATATTTGCACTTCGGCAAATCCAAGAAAAATGTAAAGAACAAAACAGGCCGCTTATAACATGCTTTGTGGACCTAACAAAGGCTTTCGACACCGTAAGCCGATCTGGCCTGTATGCAGTCCTTAAATCCATAGGCTGTCCACCAACATTGCTAAAACTTATTGCATCCTTCCACACTGACATGAGGGCATGTGTCAACTTTGAGGGCTGCACATCCAATTCATTTGCTGTAAACAGCGGTGTGAAGCAGGGATGTGTTCTTGCTCCTACCTTATTTGGTATATATTTTGCAGCCCTACTCAAGAATGCCTTTGGTCAATGTTCAGGTGGAGTACTTATTAACACCAGAGTGGACGGCTCCATTTTTAATGTTGCCAGACTAAAAGCAAAATCTCGTACAGAGCATATTATGTTACAAGAGCTCCTCTTCGCAGATGATGCTGCAATCGTGGCCCACGATGAAACCACGCTCCAGGCTCTCATCAATAGCCTTGCCAAAGCCTGTGACAAATTCATGCTAAAGATCAGTGTCTCAAAAACTGTAGTTTTGACACAAGGCTTGAGAAACTCCAACCCAATCATGCTGAATGGCTCTCCTCTGGAGCAAGTGGGAAAATTCTGCTACCTAGGCTCAACCATCAGCGGTAGCACAGACATAACAACTGAAATAAATGCCAGAATAGGAAAGGCGGCCACAGCTTTTGGCAAACTCTCAAAAAGGGTGTGGAACAATAGCAAGCTGACCATCAAAACAAAGGTACTCGTGTACCAAACTTGCGTCCTAAGTACCCTGCTGTATGGCTCAGAGACATGGACCACCTACTCCAAACATGAAAGATCCCTCAACTCCTTCCACCTGCGCTGCCTACGCAAAATTCTCAAGATCAAGTGGCAAGACAGGATCTCAAATATCGAAGTTCTGAGCCGAGCCAACATTCCATCAACTCAGGCTCTCCTAGGCAAAAAAAGACTGCGGTGGCTTGGACATCTCCACCGTATGGAAAATGATCGCATCCCCAGACAAATTCTCTACGGGGAACTTGCTACTGGCAACCGACCCAGAGGTAGGCCACATCTGCGATTCAAAGACACTTGCAAGGTCACGATGAAAGCATTCAACATCGACCCCAATGAATGGGAGAACCTTGCAAATGATCGAAGCAGATGGAGACAAAAATTGCGCAGTGGCACGCTCGCAATAGACTTCAAGGCAAAAGAAACATACCTGACAAAACGACAGAGGCGGAATGAAAACTCTCGCCAAAGTGAACCCAAAAGACTGACGTGCAATCACTGCCATCGCACTCTCGGGTCAAACATTGGTAGAATAAGCCACGAGAGAAGCTGTCAGTCAAAGTGAAAGTGAATATTCTAGCTGCTAAGACCGTCTGTAAAGACGCTAAAGGCCATATATAGGGGAAATACTGATTCTTCTTTTTTTCAAATCTTTTTTGATTGATTCTTGTACAAGTATATAATTTGAATTGGCCATCAATTGAACTTGAATTGTCCAAGAAACTTGTCAGGATCTCCAACATCTGCTGCAGAGCCGTCTGAACGCAAGGGGACACAGTCCAGTTGCCTAAGAGCTCCAAAGGGTTTAGGAGGCCCCATGCATACGTATTTACATTCGCTTTTGGGAAACGCGAGCTGCCGTTTGCTTTGGCCAGGCCTTCATAGCGATGTTAGGATGGTCTTGAACATTTGGCCCAACATTTGACCATTATTTGCGGTAAACAAAGATAAAAAAAAATTTGAATAGTCCAAGCCAAGGAAGATGATGTTTGTAGGCATTGGCCACGATAAAGATCTCTAGGCGCGATGTCTAGATAATTAATTTTCTTAATTTTTGGTCTTTTAAACAGAAACAGTGGCGGATCTACTATGAAACTAATGAAGGTTCAGCTTCAACGTCCCTAATCCCGGAGAGGCCCTGAAAAAAGCCTTTTTTTTAATAAGTGAATTTTGGATGTTGCCCTATTGTTGCTGGTTGCCAAAGAGCCCCATAAAAATTCAAGCCATGTAGAAACGCCACTACACAGAAACTATTGCTTCAAAGCATGAAATGGAAAATGACCTTCTGTTCTTTCTGGCTTTTTTTTTCTTTTGCCTAGTTGACGGGACCGGTTCGAAACTTTATGTATATTAATCCTCCAGCAGCCAGTGTACCATATTTGCAATAGGTCACATGGCGCCCAAATGCTTTATGTTTAAGACACTTACTCTTCCTATTTTATTAACAAATAATATTTCCAATTACATATTTACATTTTTTTCTATGATCTCACTATTTAAAATCAGTTCAGTAAATAATTTCAGAAGTTTTGGGGCACTAGAAGGTTAAAAATCAAACATCTTCTTCAGCATACAATTTCGGAAGTTTTTGGATTTGCTATTTTCGCCTGGGCACCAGAAGGTTAAGACAATGGTTCTCAAGGTTTTCAGGCAATCGCCTCCTTAAGCTCTAAATTTTCTTTCATCTCCATCTTTCTCTCCCCCTCCCCTCTCCCCATAGTGCCTACTCAAATCCAGTGAATATATTTCACAAGAAAACAGACTACACACAAATTGTGATGTTAAATCTCTCTAAGCTTTAAAAATGATTCTAGGCGTGTTGATTATTCAATCTAAAACAGAAAGCATTCTTTATCAAATGCACACGAAAAAAGGCTTTCTCTGTTCATAAGACCCATCTACGCATGTTGTTAAACAAGTCAGTGACCTGCCATGTATGTGGCCCCAACTCGTCCTCCATTTATGCCCTCCACCACCCACCCCCGACGTCCACATAGTTCCTTCAATCGTTTTCAGCTCCATGTCTCCCTTTTCTTCGTTTCGACCTCCTGATATCAACCCTAGGGGGGGGGGGGGATATAGCCCACGGTGAGAACCGCTGTATTGAGACGACAAATAATTTTGAGTGCTCACCTGCATAACAACATCTGCCAATTCATACTCGCACAAGAAATTCTTGGATAACACCAGTAGAATACGCCAGCTGTTGGAGATCTCAGTGCAAAACCTGTCAGCCAGGTATCCGTGGGCCAGCAGGTCACGTTGGTGTATAAAGGTTGACACTTTGAGCTTTTCTTCCAGATATCTGGCCAGGAAAAACAAGACATGTAGATGGACTCATAGCAATAACAGATCTACTATGGAACTAATGAAGTTGCGGCCCCCTAATTCTGAAGGGATCCTGAAGGAACAAGAAACTTTTTTTAATGAGTGAATTTTTGATGTTGCCCTGTTGTCGCTGGTCGCCAAGGGACCCATAACAGTTCAAGTTTCAGGGTCCCAAAAATGTTGGTTCGCCATTGGGTTCTAGTCTACCCTCTTCTTCTTCTGTTTCTCCCTCCCTCTCTCTCATTCTCTCTCCCTCCCCTCTCTCAGTGAGTCTCTTTCTCTGACTCTGTCTCTCTCCCTCTCTCTTTCCTCTCTCTGTCTGTGTCTCTCCCTGTCTCTGTCTGTCTGTCTATCTTTGTCTCTCTCCCTCTCTGCCGCTCTCTCTCTCTCTCTCTCTCTCTCTCTCTCTCTCTCTCTCTCTCTCTCTCTCTCTCTCTCTCTCTCAAACGGGTGGTTGGAAGCTTCTGACAGGGCCTCATTCTGTCCTATCGCTCTGTTATATTGTCTGTCTTGTAGTTTCTCCTGGCATATTGTGACCATTATGGGGTCTTCTCCAAATTCAAACTCAACCTCCCTGTTGAAAATCATTATCTTTCGTGTCCTTAACGTTATGTCTATTTTCATTTAATTTAATGTCTTCTCTTTTCGCCCTTTTGCCCCATTTCGTTTCTCTCATTTTCTCATTTCTGCAACTCCAAGAAAGATTGGCCGACACAACACCTCTTTTTTCTCGTTACATTTCGAATAGTTTTCTTCCTTTCATCAGTGTTTGCAATTCATTTCATCACTACATTTATCTGATTCTTTTTTTTTATGTACTTACACATCAATCAGTACGACACTTGACCTTGTATCTGCTGAATACCTTCATCAACAGAAGGTACACTGGTGGACAGGACGCAAAACATAGCGTGTGTATTATTTATTTTTTTAATTACATGACCTGCGTATTTCCCTGATACTTCCCAATCCCTACGCTGAAATGCTGAGTTGTAGCTTTTTTTTATTTTCTGCTAGCAAACTCACTTAACCTCATCCTGGAAATAACTTTTTCGAATTGATTGTCAGGGTTCTGAACTTACTTCATCAAAATGTATTTCACAAACATGAAATCAGCATCAGCATAGCCGATGAAGACATGCGTTCTGTAGTCTTGTGGTGCCATAGGTCTGAACGCTTTCACAAACAGCCTCAAGAAAAACGCCTCCAAAGCAGTGCGAAATCTGAGCACGAGGTAGGCACTCAGAAATGTGGTCACCATCAGGGACATCAAAATCAAGGCTGTCATCAGAAACAGTCTGAATGTATGGAAAAAAATAAGTATTTGGATGAAATTAAGTATTGATACCAGTCAGCCTTTCAAATCATAACAAAGCTCTTTTTTTGCAAATGCCCGATTTTGTGCCGAGCATCGCGGCTGAATGGAAAAACAAAGATTGTATAAGCTGGATACCCTGTCCAACTTCTTTAAGTGATCTTTTGACTCCCTGTGTACCATCACCGCATCTTGGACCATCTGCTGACACTAAAAAGTTAAAAATTCCTAAGATGTCCCTTAAGACCATAGGTGAAAATTCTTTTTCTTATCAAGGGCCTCAGATTTGGAATTCTCTGGCTCTGTCTTTGAGAGAGACTGAAACTTTTGTGACTTTTAATCATCATGTGAAGAGCTATCTTTTTCCACTCTGATTGACCATCCAGCTTTTGTTTTACCTGAGCATGCCTATGTATTGTGTGTGTGACTTACATGATATAGATGTTGTAAACCGCTTAGAGCCTGGTTACTAATGGGATGAAGCGCTATTATAAATGTTGCGTATTATTATTATTATTAATTTGTGTATGGGAAAATATGCTTTCCGCTATTTCTAATGTTTTCTCTTTGAATGAGCATTTTCGACTACAAACTTTTAATCTTGAGGAAACCTTGACATTTCTCTCATGCCGAAGATACCGGGTTCGAATCCGACCGATGCTGCGCTGTGGTGAGGACCTGCCTGCTCCAGTTCTAATTAGGCTGCACTGACCCTAAGGCAGATTTCCCAGATGCGATTAAAGAAGTATACAAAATACGAATACAAATACAAAATGCAAATTTAACGTTTTATAAAATAGACGAACACCGTTTGCCTCATGATGACACTCATTACTCTGTGATCGCTAAACAAACTGCCCTGTGCCCATTCCATTGCTGCTTTACTTTTGCCGGTTGATCACAGGAAAGCGTGAAATTCACAGGGTATGGACAACAGTTATTACTTTATGTTTGAATTCTGTCCTTTCTGAGAGAGGCTAAAATCTACAACTTGATTAAAAAAATTTTATACTCATTTATAAAACTTTTTTGGCCAGATCAAAACAACTTTTGATGACTTTACCAATGTGATGAAATTATAATTATGAAAGTATTTAATTCTATTGTTAAATCTAAAAGTTCTGAACACAAAAGATAAATAAAGAACATGTACCCAAATAGACGGTGAAAGGTGCAAAGTGGCCGTTATCGTGCCTATGGGCCGTAAAACCCAATTTCAAACTCAGAAAAGCTTTTGTTTACAGCTATCTCAAGTCCACTAAGCTCAGTCTGTCACAAGTTGCTACACAAACCTTCCTTCACACTGTCGATAAAACGCTGGACCATCAAACAAATCAGCTGTATAGATTAACTCCCCTCCTTCTGACATGCACGGGTAGTTGCCCCCGTCATCCAGCTCGACTCGTTGGGTAGTGGCCAGCCAGTCTGTGGAGGATTATGATTGGCTGAACCCGTGCTGTGTATGGATGTCATGATTCGGATGTTGTTAAAACTCACGCAGAGAGTGAGTTGTTGTTGTTTTACCAGGGCCATGAGAAATTGGCTGGTGGCCTTGAACGGCCCTCGCGAATTATAGTTGGTGAGTAAATAAATGTAAAGTTAAACTTAGAGTCACGCTTGTCGGTTTTAATGTTCGTGATTAATAAGTAATGGAGTAGGGGTGAAACAAGGTGGGGATAGTTGACTTTGTTAAGTATGACTAGACAAGTTTTTGCACGTTAACTGGCTGGTAGAATAGTGCAGACGTATTACTACAATTAAAATGGTGGGAGGTTTCGACCTATGAGATAGCTGAACTAATTGGGCCAGCGGACTAGCACTGCTGGGTAGCCAGATAGTATAAAACATCGTGTAACGTTCAGATTTAGTGAATACAGACGAGCAGAAGCATCGTGTCGTGAAGTATCTCCGGTTGGCCAGTACCTGAACTGTGTGGTTTGAAGACTAGAAGTCCTTGCTAACGGACTGACTGAGCTCTAGAAAGAAAGGTCTGAGTGGGCTGACCTTTGAAAGCCCACGCTGCGCTATTTTGATGTTCGCGCCTACCAGTAGGCGTGACCAATGGTAATATATCTTATTTGTTCAAGCATAATAGAAGATCAGAGATAGAGAGAGAACCACAGCCTCATAGGAAGTCTAAGGAAACCCCAGCTGGCACTCGACGACGAGTGGCCTGTGTTATAGAATTATTTCCATAGTATGATTGAAGTAATATGGCACATTGTTGATGAATTGAATAATGATTGTGCATATATATAAATAGTTTGTTTGCAACTGCGTAATTACCTACAAGCCGAAGTGTGCTTCTGTAGGCTTGGAACGTACTGGGCTCTCCTAACATTCAAGCCCATATGATTAGGGAGAGTTTGCCTGGCGACTGGCCAGTGGCGACTCAACTGTCACATTAAATTGATATCTAGTTTCGTATAATATACCTATTTGCTATTGATTGCAGTACATCCAATAAGGAACCATAATTACAGGAATATCATAGATTAAGTTAGTAATTAGAATTTATTGCTTTGAATATACCTCTATTGTCTTTTGTTTTGTTTATTAATATTTATGTAAAACATGGCCTGACCGGCCTGACATATATAGATACTCTAGTTGTTTGATACTTTTCTTGTGTGGTTGTGTCCGAGTGTGAGTTAGCTGCCTCTCGTGCAGTCGAATGCTCCCCAAGACCCTAACTCTGCTCGTGACATCTGGAGGGGACCCCACTGACATCTGGAGGGGACATCCTCACCACTCCTGACATCTAGAGGACCCCACTGACATCTGAAGAGGACCCCGTCAACATCTGCAGGGATACCACTCTAGACTCCACTGTTATTTATGTCATTTTTTGTAGTTTATAGTTTTGTATACTGCTAATTTTTTTTGTTTCTCCCCCACATGTCTGGCATGTCCTCTCGTCATTGATCCTGGGACCACTACGAGGGACTGAGAGCTAGTAACAGGAAAAGACAAGACCAGCGCTGTGGACCAAGGGAAAGAGCCAGTCCATTTCACCCAGTTAAGTGAACCATCTATATTAGTCTTCGTTTGAGGGGTTCGTCGTTCCAGCTCCCCTACTTTTGACAGGCATTATTTTTTTTCTTTTGCGTTTAATTAGATACGCGGGAGGTTGGAAGGGATCGAGACTCAGCTTACCTTTCTTGCCAGACTAGCCGATCTAGATGGTGGTTTAAACCGGATGTGGGGTATGCTTTGCCTTGAATAGTTCTATAGGGACCTGTTATTCGTGTAGATTGTTTGCGTGCTATCTTCCTCGTACTTTTAGGAAGACGTCTCTCCTGTTCTTTTTCTTACCTTTCTGTAGATAGTTTCAGGTTAGTCAGGTCTGTTGTCGTTTGTTCTTTGTTATTCTCGTCTCACTTTCCATGTAATTCTTTTCCATTATAGTGTTGCATTATTATATTTTGTATTCATACTCGCTATATTATTGCCTGGGATAAATCACGTGTCTATGGCACGTTGAGAGATAATCTGGATATTACAGTTGTTAGGCTTGTATAGCCAAGGAGGTTAATATCGTGAATATTGATTTATTCCGGTTTATAGCAGAGGGAACGCTGCTAGGAGTGTACGGAAGATACACTGGGAATATTACATTGGTATCGTTAGTTAACGACCAATCACGGAAGCAGTAGACTGACTGCTTGAGGATTAGGAGATATACGTGAAGGAGATAAGTGATCACTAGGATAGCTCAACCACTACTTGGTTGACTAAGACATACTGTTTGTTGTTGATTTCGTTAATTTCGTTCATACTGCAGGAACGAACACCCGCAGAGTGCAATTGATACATTGCTTCCAGGGAGAATAAAGTTAGAGAGTTTTGATAAGTTGTCCTCGATTAGGACATTATATCGCATTATCGACCGGTATCATGGCCGAACTACAGAGATATTTGGAACTCGCTCAATCATTTGGCATACCGGAAGCTCAGCGTGCTTCTTGGGTTGACCAGAAACTGAAAGAAAAACGAGAAGAAAAAGCCGCGGAGAGATTATGCCTAGAAAAGGCTGCGGAACGAGAAGAAAAGGCCGCAGAGATATTACGCCAAGAAAAAGCCGCGGAACGAGACGATAGAGCCGCGGAACGCGCGGAGAAACAGGCTCAAAGAGAGTTTGAGCTCGCTTTGAAACAGTTGGAAGCGAAGCAAGCCCAACCTACCGGGGCTCCGGAAGTTACTTCCAATAATAAAACGAAACCTAAATTGCCAACCTTTAATGATAAGGTTGATCGCATAGATTCCTACCTCCACCGTTTCGAACTCCATGCCGTTTGCGCGGGATGGCAGCGTGGTGAGTACACGTCATGCCTCGCCAATCTTTTGACAGGGAGAGCGTTGGAAGTTTTCCATAGCCTCACTATTGATGACGCTAGGGACTATGACATTCTAAAGACCGCGCTATTAAAGCGTTTCCAACATACGGAAGATGGATTTCATAAGCGTTTCCGCGATTGCAAGCCGGAAGCATCTGAGAATTTCTCCACTTACGTGGACCGCCTCCGCCACCTGCTCAGCCGCTGAACTGAGTTGGCCGGTGTGGAAGAGGGAAATTTCAAGAAACTTTATGATTTAATAATTAAAGACCAAATATATATGTCCTGCCACGCGGACCTGGTGGCGCATTTTAAGGAGCAAGCCCCCAAAACTACCGTCGAGATAACATCGATAGCGGAACGGTACGCTGCGGCCCACCCTAATCGATCGTTAGCTAAAGCTAAATTAAGCGAACCGTGTTACGCCGGCGTTGCTACTAGGACACCGGTATCGTCGAGACAATCACGACAGCCCTTTCGACAGTCGCCGCAGGTTCGTCCACGGTCCGAGCCGTCGTTTAACAGGAGACAACCGAATCCCCGTAATTTTTCTCGGGACTGGGAACCCCGATATTCACGTCCTTTCCCTACCGGAGGACCGCGTAACAACTACTATCAAGCGCCCCCATTTCCTTCTTATCGAGGTACACCTCGAAGGGATGATAATCCATTCCACTGTTATCGATGTGGCGGCGAAGGCCACATTCGGAAACAATGCCGAGTTAGATTAGATGCGGCAAATGCATGCTCTGTAGCATTCACCGAAAACCGCGGTAACAGAACTAGGAATGCCGAAACTGTAAATAAAGTTATTCCAGTTATGTCCGCCCTCCACGAACGAGGCGCGCTGACACTATATGAGGGACAAGTAAACACCATACGAGCATCCGTATTGCGAGATTCAGGCTGTACGACCGTCGGTGTGCGTGAATCGCTGGTCCGTCCTGCACAACTACTGGATCGCGATGCGACATGCATTACTTTTGGTGGTTCAGTTGAACATTTTCGCTTAGCGGAAATATATGTTGACACACCGTTTATAACTGGTGTTGTCACGGCCTGTGTGCTACCAAATCCGGTTGCCGACCTAATCATTGGCAATATTCCCCATTTAAAGGACGTCTCCGATAACGAACTCGAGATTTGGGACGATGAGAACGACATTGCGTGTGTCACGACAAGACAACAATCGCGTCGCCAGAGAGACGACACATTACGATCGCCTGTCGTCGACTTGGATGTGACCCCCGAGATTTTTCGTAACGAACAGCGCACAGATCCATCACTAAAGCCCCTCTTTGCTAAGATTCATCCGGACAGCCCGGATACAACCAGGTTCTGCCTTAAAGACGACCTCCTATATCGCGTTTTTCGGGGAAAGCGCGAAACTATTTTGCAATTGGTCATACCAAGATCATTTCGCCGAGACATCACCCGCCTCGCTCACGACACGCCATTGTCGGACCACCAGGGCAAAGCGAGAACAAAATCGAGAGTCCTGTCTGTTTTTTTGGCCCGGGGTTTACGGTGACATAAATAGCTATGTGTCGCGTTGCGATACATGCCAGAAAAGAACCCCCAAAGGAAAAACTTCGCGGGCACCTATACAAGAGATGCCGCCGGTTTCCACTCCATTTCAGCGAGTTGCCGTCGACATCGTCGGGCCATTACCTAAGTCGGATAGAGGCCATCGGTTTATTCTATCAGTAATCGATTATGCCACCCGTTGGCCTGAGGCAATCCCGTTAAGAGAAATATCGGCCGATCACGTCGCCGAGGCATTGGTCACCATATTCACGCGCGTCGGATTCCCGTCCGAATTATTATCCGATAGAGGTCCGCAATTCAACTCCGACCTTTTCAGGAAAGTACTGGAACTCACGGGCATTAGGCAGAAACTTACGTCACCATACCATCCACTTTCCAATGGCTGTTGCGAGCGCTGGAATGCCACCATGAAAGCTATGCTGGCACGCGTTTCAGCCGATAGACCTGGTGACTGGGACCGTCGGCTTCCGGCCATCTTGTTCGCATATAGGGAACTCCCAAATGCGACAACGGGTTTTTCCCCGTTTGAACTTTTATACGGTCGTAAACCACGTGGCCCGATGGCCATTTTACGCGATTTATACGCCGGTTCTGATACCGACGTTCCTGATACGCGATCCGCGTATCAGTACATCGTCGATCTCCGACATAGAATAGTTAATGCATGCGACCTGGCTCGACAATTTGCATGCGTACGGACCAGGTCATTTATAGGATATCGCGATCAGGGTAGTCGGTTAAGAACCCTGTCAGTCGGAGATCGGGCATTGGTGCTGTTACCAGAAACGAACAACAAGCTGCTCCTCACTTGGAAAGGACCCTTTCTAGTTAAGAAGCGACTCTCGAGAGTTAATTATCTCATTACCATCCGTGGTAACGATAAGGTTTACCACATAAACATGTTGAAAAAGTATTTTACCGATGATCAAGGTCATCACGATCATTCTTGCCATGTTGTGGCCCAAGCAAACGCAGCGATGGTCACTATTGATGACAACGACCGGGAGCCATTACCTATGACTAGATCGCTCCTGTCCTTACAAGCCACAGAGGACGCGACTTCCGTTAATATCAATCCACAGCTGGATCAAAGTAAGACACAGGACATAACGGATCTTGTTCAGGAGTTTGCGCCACTATTCACTGATTTGCCGGGTAAAACATCCTTAGTTCAACACGTCATCCGGTTGCACTCGGACGTACCCGTGTTTGTTAAACCCTACCCGCGCCCGCTGCACGCGCACGACACCATACAGTCCGAGGTGGAAAAGATGCTCAGCTTAGGAGTCATTGAGCGCTCGACGAGCCCTTACTGCTCGCCGATTGTACTAGTAAAGAAAACAGACGGTTCCGTTAGGTTTTGTATCGATTACAGGAAGCTTAACGCTCTAACCATTTACGATGCTGAACCTATCCCGAATCAGGAAGAGCTATTTGCGCGATTGGCTGAGTCGTCCGTATTTTCGAAAATAGATTTGGCTAAAGGCTACTGGCAAATCCCAATGGAAGAGGCCAGTAAACACTACACAGCGTTTCAGACCCCTATGGGTCTCATGCAATGGAGGTTCATGCCATTCGGTCTCGTAACAGCACCAGCGACATTTGCTAGGATGATGAACATCCTATTGCAGCAGACACCATACGTCCTAAGCTACTTTGACGACATTTGCGCTTTCCACACGGATTGGAAAGGCCACTTAGAGGCACTTCGTCAAGTGCTTAGTAAACTTCGAGATGCCGGGCTTACAGCTAAGCCTAGCAAAGTCTTCCTGGGTTATACGCAGATTAACTTTCTAGGACATACTATCGCCAAAGGCATCCAAACACCGGACGACAATAAAATAAGTAAGATTTTAAAACTCAAGGCTCCTCATACTAAGAAGCAACCTCTATCAACCCACCTCTGGTCATTAATAAGACTTTGAAAAACTTCACATCACAATTTGTGGGTAATCAGTCTTCTTGTGAAATGTATCTGTTGGATCTAAGTAGGGATTTTCGGGGGAGAGGGAGAAAAGGTGGGGCTGTGGTGCGTATGGAAGAAAATTTGGAGCCTAACGGGTAAGACAGACCTTGGATGGCGTAGGTGACACAATGGTGGTATGGGCATTTAATAGTGTTATAGTGTGTTGTGATGTGTAATTATTAGGTTGTGAGCCAGCAGTGTTTGGCCTACGCCAACCTTGGCCTGGCTTACCCCTAAGGGGGAGATTGTCTGAAAAAGGTTGAGAACCACTGCTTTAACTCAAGCCATGAATAGTAGCAGAATGAATGAGGAAGTAAGTGGCCAAATGATATTTGAATCGAGGGGTATTTGCCATACTGCTGTATGTGATATTTTGCGGATTTTAAGGTCTTCTCATGAAAGTGGTTCTCTCACTCCTAATATTCATTATGTATAAGTGTCATTCCAATCGGTCAAAAACTTTTCGAGATATGTGTTTGTAACGTAATGCTCTAGCATAATATTTCCCGACCAAACTTCAAGCCACATTTTCTCGAAAAGGCAAAAATGCACATATATATAACAATATGGCAAATACCCGATGGAGTCCATGTCCCAGCCTTGGTTCTTTTTTGTTCCAACGCCACTTTTTGCACAAAAAAGAAATTCTACGTTAAATGATTGCGGCTTTATTTACTGTGATAAGGAATTAGAATAAATCGGAAATGTGAAGAGGCTTGATAAGCATCATGATTCAAGTATCAACGAGAGAATTTGTTATACCTCTTCTATTTACTAAAATATCTTCATTTTTTTTTTTTAATCAGAAAATGGAGATAGAACAAACAAGAACTAAGCTCGTTATAAGTTTAAACTGAGAAGGGCTGAACTGACGAAGTGTTTTTGTCTTTTACTTACTAATAAACTTCGCTTGCAAGCACACACAAGTGATGCTATTGCCGTGTAGTTTCAAGATGAAATAGCTCACTCTCTCCACGTGAGTCTCCAATGCTGCCATGTCCTCTTCGCTTAAAAACAAGATAGCATTGTCGCTAAGGTCCAATACTTTCAGTGTTGGGGTTGTAGATAAATCAAAGGGAATAGAAGAAAATCTGTTCTTACACAGAATAAGGTGTGTTAGGTTAGCTTTGGATGCAAAAGGGCTGCCTGAGAACCAGTTGAAATTGTTATTGGACACATCAAAGTATTTCAAGTTGGTCAAATTGCGAAGTATTCGCTCACAAGGCAAATCTGTGAAAAAATATCCCGGTGACATTCTTCTTAAAGATAAAACTTCCAGACCACGAAATCCGTCAAAGAAATGCTCCGGCACCAGCAAAGTGTTTTCAGAGAGGTCCAATACTCTAATGAAAGGAAAATCTAGAAATTCCGACTCGCTTGCTAAAATATCATTATTGATATAATAGATTTCTTTCAAGTTCGTACATCCGACTCCCTTGAATGTATAGTTGTAGAACTCCACGACCCCATATACAAGACTCACTGCTCGAAGCACCCTGAGAGACTCTGGACAGTAGTAATAAATGGTGCCTGTGTGCCAGCTAAACGGAGCGGACGATCCTGTGGGAGATGTTGGCGCCAGTCTGCTCACTGAGCCTGTCTTCTCGCCTGTAGTGGAACCATTTACTACGATTCTTCCATTAGACTCAGACAGTTTGTCCTTGACTTTGAACTCTGAATTTTCAGCCTTGTCATTATTGATGGAATTTTCACTTTGGGAATGAAATTTGGAGTTATGCGACACTTTTGGAAAATGCTCTGGCTTATCTTGGGCTGAGAGGCTGAAATTAATCAATTTTGGATACATTTGATCAGGTGAAGATCTTTCTGAAGATCCTATTAGTTCTTCCAGCGCTTTTAACGCCGCCAAGTCCATTAGTGATGACAAGTAACCAATAATGCCTAGTCTGTTATAGGAAAGATCCACTTTCTTCAAACACTTAGGAAATTTTCCTGAACGCCATATTCTAGGTTTGACAGCAAACAGGTTACTGTCCGTCCATGCAAAATGAGACAAACAAATGGTCTTTAAATATTGGACTGTTTCATTCGTTATAGTCCCGTCAGTAATGATTTCTAACGGTTTGCCGTAAATATGTGGACGATGAGATCTCGAAATACTGATTTTGGTCATTGTTCTATTCGCTAAAGGTTTCAAGCGCTTTGTAATATTCTGATTGCCAACCATACAGCCGTTGATAACAAGAGTTTGTAAAGCGGTTAGATTCTCAAATACACCCATTTCAAATGCATCCATGTCAAATCGAACCGCATCGTTTTCGAAATCTAACAGATGCAGTTCTTGTAACGGAATTGCGCGCAGTCCTTCCAAACTGTTATTGGTAAGTTTAGTGGTTGCGCGGCATCCCACAGTAACAGTGCTGAGATTGGTAAACTCGACAAAGCGCTCGTCCACGTGTAAAGTCGCAGACCCATCAATAGAAAGACTCTGTAACTGCAGTCCAGCCTGGAAAATCCCTTTGTACGTACAATTTTCACAGCTGTCATGGCAAGGAAATCCAAAAGCAAGAAACAAGTGTTGAAGACTTGACACCACAGGCTTGAATATTCCTTTAGGGAGGGAGTCATTGCATTGCAAATGATTACCTTCCAGGTTTAGCGTTTTGAGATGTGTGAGTCCATACAAAGCATTGACCTGTTGGTTAAAATAGAACAAATAAAAATCAACAGAGATTTAATGTATGCATTTTTTTTTTTTACTCTTCGAAAGATGAGAAATTCTCAGTCAATAAAAAAAAAATTGGACACATCACTAATAATCATGAAAATATTAACAAACAATTGGTAAATTGTTGAACATCGTGGGTGTGTTTTATGAACTGAATTTGCCCTGCGATCTCTGTGTTACAATTAATTTTATACCAGCTTTATGGCTGAAATTTATCAGGATATTAAGCCTGTATGTGTTACAGCAATCTTGTAAACCAGTAGTTCTGTGCCTTTGAAATCACATTTTCCTACAACGTTCATGTTTTATGGCTTTCTTTCGCCAACTGGTTGTGTCTACAGAATATTATTTTTTTTTCTTTGACTTTCTATTTTCAGCTCGAGTCAACTTTTTGGGTTCTTCGTTTTTAGGCATCGTGTGGCGGGTTCCATTCCATCGACTTAGCAAAGGCGATGAGAAAACTATGGTCAGCGGAATGAAGGGGCGGATACTGAGCTGTAATTTACTACTAAGCCCAAATATGCATTAAAGGAGATGGTGGGGGATATATCATACTTAGCCTGGAACGGCACAGTCAGATGCTGGCAGACAAGTTAACGCACAGAAGAAATTATCGCACTAAGCCCGGCCAGACTCAGGCTGTTTCTGCCACTATTTCTTGTGTGTCAGTAGTGCCGACAATAACTGGCTGTGACCAGTGGCGGATCCAGAATGAAAGTAATGGAGCTTTCGCCTCAGGGCCACTAATCCCGGAGGGGCCCCGAAGAAACTTTTTTTAATGAGTGAAGTTTCGATGTTGCCCTATTTGCTGGTTGCGAAAGGATTCCATAATAGTTCAAGTTTCAGGGTCCCGAGAAATTAGGTTCGCCACTTGGCTGTGACGTTCCAGGCTTAGTATAATACCATCTCCTAAGACCTTTGCGGTCAGGAAATACGCCATGTGCTCACCTGGATTGTGTACAGGCGGGAATGTTTGATACTGAGATGCCGCAGGTTTGACAGATGCTGGAAGGAATGATTGGCTATACAAGATAGATTATTGTGGTCTAGCAGCAATGTAGTAGTTGTAACAGGGAACCACTCTGGGCAGAAATGTGATAACCTTCGACTGGAACAATTGACCAATGAGCCATCGAAAATAGGATCCAGTTGGACTCGGCATGGAGATTTGTGGCAGGGTGTTTTCATCAATGAACATTTTGTGGCTTCGCCTCTCTGATCAGGTAAGGCCGAGAAAGTGACGTAGTTGTAAGATGTCATTTCCTTGGGAACCACTGAGATAAGACATCCACACCACAGCAAGATGAAAAGTAAACAGCCATTGCTAAGTAGCGGCATCGTGTCTTAGTTGGCGACTTGAATGACGAATTCCTGCAAAACAACAGCGAGTGAGACACTTATAGCAAAGATGCTAGAAACGATAAGATGAGAGACACTACCTTAATCGCACTTCTAAAAAAAATCGTGCGCACAGTTTGCGCGCTGATTGGGGGCGGGGCTCATGGCGAATTGCATGAAAAGAATGCTTGATATAATGATAAATTTATTATGCTGATTTGTTACAGTGCTGCTGCTATTAAAAAAGAGAGAAAAAATTGCCAGGGTTTTTCCCACAGCGATTGAAGTTATAATTACAAAATAAGTGACCTCAATCAAGGCCTACGGCGATAGCTGAACAGTGAACGAAATTCAATATTATCTCTATTAGGCTTGGTAAAATACGACATTATTCATAACTTCTGCGCATTCGCCGTTAGGTGGCGTTGCGAAATCTGTGCATGTTAAAAGCGCCAGCTCTCTTATTTTATTCTATTTAGTATCTTTGATTATAGTGTATCTCAAAACTCGTAAAGCAACCAAAATGGTAACATCTTTAAAACTCATTGATCAAATTTGCTGAAACTTTGCTTGCAGCATTTCTTCGATTTGCCTTAGCTGAAATTATTTTTGAAAATTGATTTATCTGGAAAAAAGTTAATTCCTTTCATACAAGTGTATAGTCGTCCCACTGACATGGTGAGGGGATCAATATTATTATTTCAACATCTCCACGCCAGCATCGGCTACGTTGCATTCATCACCCTGACTTTAATAATAAATAATAATTTACATATTTTGTAAGTTGGCGAGCTTATATATAATAGTTCGTCCATCAGGTATGATGATGACCTTAACAACACCAGAGGAATAAAGAACAGAAATTGTTGAGAATTTCAACACATGGACAATAAAGAGAACTAAAGGACACAGAGGACAGAATGGAAAGACTGTTCTTTCATGACTTATGGCTTCTCATGTGACTGATAAGTCCTATTTTTGCCCTGCAGACCCTTCCGCATAAATGACAAGAGTGCTCCGTTGGTTCAGTACCACTGGGCCTTTTCTTGCGCCGTTCTCTTTTTTTGATAGCAAAATAACAAAGCTGAGCAATGGAATGATCCAAATCCTACAATGAATTCCGACTATAAGATATAACTGAAACCTTTTAAAACCGAAATTTCGTATTTTTTTTTTTTTTTTGTCTTCCCTTTCTCTTTACATTTTATTGCATCCTTTCGGTATTATTTCTTACGCAAGGCTCTGCTGCATAGCACTATTCCTTTCTGCCAATTTTGGACCAAATTTGAAGGTGCACGGGCACGATAAATCAAGCGGCTTTGTCGTACCGACTTGACTTGTTCCACTTGACCCGGTCCGCTCCTTCGTGTAGGGGCCACTTAACCCATTGACTGCCGGCGCTGTCATGCACAAACCCTTTTTGTATGCCTGCAATGCATTTGCGTAATACAATTTCAATTATTAGACATTTGTGTCTTACCACTGACAAGATGAGGCACATTTCGGCACTACCTGATTCGAGAAAATTGTTAAAAGGGATCACTGGATCAATTTTATCGATTCTGGATTTTCAGTATTTTGAAAAGTTTAACCTCTTTACTATTCTTTCTCCAAATGATAATCCTGTTTGAGGAAGGTAAATGTCTCAAAATTGATATTGAATCGAGTCATCATCAATAATAATGACTAAAAGCTGAAACTCTGGACTCTGGTGTCGGCGCTTGTCTTCTACAGGAGAAGAACGAATGTCTCCATCCTGTATGTTATGTCAGTAGGAAGTTATTGCAGAGAGAAAGAAAGTATTCTGTGATAGAGCGTGAGTGTCTTGCCATTGTCTGGTCCGTCCAGAAACTAGGACGTTATCTCATGGGACGAGAATTTTGTATCCAGACAGACCACAAGCCACTGACATTTTTGTCGAAGAATCGTTCGTCCAGCCCACGCTTGTCTAGATGGGCATTGGCTTTGCAGCCGTATACCTTCGTTATTCAACCAATTCCAGGAACCAGCAATCATATCGCCGACTACCTTAGTCGAGCCTAGGGGAAGATTTCAGGAGCTTATACATCGGAGGACAGGAACATTGACAGGATCTGTGTGAATGAGTCGACTTGAAAATATTGACATTATAAATATGATATGAAGAATGGTTGATAGGTTGAATGGTTTTTGATTCTGTATTAGGTATTGTGTTTAGTTAGCTATTGATGATGTGACACATATATGCATATTGCAGGGCATATTGATCCCCATATTTTCCCCTGATTTCGGTATTCTATATACTAGGGGAACTGCTAGGTCATTTTTTTTAGTGTAGGTATTGCTCACGCTCACTCGTTGACAGTCATCTTGATGCGATTTGAAATTAATTGCATTAATTTTTTTGGGGTGGGGGATGATGTCACGAGTGGAGTGAGTGCAATTAAGGGGATTGCTACAGAGCGGGTGTAGAGTAAGAAGGACTCACAGTAGACAGCAAGTTAAGCGTGCTGTTGTGAGTAGTGGGGGGGGGGTCTGAATGCGGCGAAAGCGCTGTATAACTATCACTGCAAGTTAGAAGGTCCGACGGAGCGGACCTGTGAATAAGAGCCCAGCGGGCGGACATAAGTGAAAGCAGTCGGGAGACGGATGAGTGTTGTTCCAGTAATGACTGGTGTCGGGGACGGGCCGAAGAGCCACCTCGATGAGCACAAGTGATAGGCCAGCATAGGGCCGGAGGCCGCACATAGGCCAGAAGTGAGGCTGTCAGTGCAGGACAGTAGAGGCACATAAAGTCGTGGCAGTCAGGCCACGGACAGGGACGTAGATATGAGAGTGAATGAGATACTATATTGTTGCCATGTTGATAGGCTAGTGAACTGATACTATGTTGTTGCCATGTTGATGGCTATGGAAATAATAATGTGTTATTGCCCTGCTGAGGTGCGAGGGGAATGCTAAGGTGTATGACAATAGGAAGGTGATATTGAGAGACTGCGGTGCCAGTAAATTATTAATGTGCTATTAAGACCCTGAGGGGAGAGGCTGAGGCCGAAGTGCCTTTAGGAGTAACTACCGGATTGTGGATCCGAGGGAGAGTGTGTGTGAGAGTGAGGCCGTTGTACGGCAGTTCATTTCAATAATATAATGTATGTAATTGCGCTATTATATGTATAATTAGGTTTAATAAATGTGTGAGTCTGATGGGTTGTTTTGTTAAGTGTTAAACTTGTTTGTTCGTGATTGTCGTCCTGTCATAAACTATTACATCTCCCAGTCTGGGATTTGTGACACTCTAAAATCGTTTTTCTCAAAACTGTGGTCGTGCCACTGACTGTCTTTGACAGGCCACATGCCCTCTGCTAGCTGATTGAATTAGAGAAATAACTTTTTACCAAAAAAAAAGGGCGTTGAATAACCTATTTGGTAATACCAAAATGTCCATACCACCAAAATGCACCAAGTGCCTCATTTTGACGGGCGGCTACACATTTGAAAATTGTGCCTTTGAAGGTTTCCCATTAACCTTTTAGATTCGCCGAAATAATCAGACTCAAACATAACAAGAACAATATAAATCATGACAGTACTGCTTCGGCACTGAAAGGTTCAAGTCTATGTAAATCAGTAAAAACTAATGTTTCGAACTTCCTTCTAGGAGATGATCCGTGTTCAAGGGTGTATTATATATTCAGGAAGGTGGCCTGGATCTTCTCCAGATCTCATGTTGTGCGTTCTTTATTCGCAGAGAAATCGCACCAAACCAGGAAGTTATAAGGAGAGACTAGAGACATTGGCTTTTCCAGGAGCGCGTGATCCCTTGACGTCATCACATCCAATTCTGAAGACAGCTTCGGAGGATGGCAGTATCCTGATACTTAATAAATCGTCCATAGCTTAAAATCGGTTAATCACTGACATACGATACGAATTGACCACTTCTGTCCTTAAGTAACCAATGGTGGCCAGTAGAAAGTCAAATTCAAAGATTACAACAATAAACTGGTAAAACAAAAGGCCTGCGAGCAGCTTTCACGACGCCGACTATATTGACGGGTCAATTACGGGAAAATCCGAATGGTTAATTAGTGCCATCAAAACACAAAACACGTTCGGCAAGAGGCAAGATGCTCGCCTCTCATGACGAAGGTACCGGGTTCGAATCCTGGTCGGTGCAGGCATTTTGGAAATTAGGGATTTTTCCCATATTTTCCTGCCCCTGATCCTGTGGTAGGTAGGATCGAGCACCTAGTCTTCTCGGATAAGGATGGGTGGCCCTGGTGTACTTTGCGCATTCGCGTTTGATGCTGGTAATTGAGTAATCGTGGGTATCTGGCATATCGTGTTACATGGTAATTATAATCATTATCTTGTTATAATGGGGCTATAGAGGGTGAACGTGTACGCACCTAAAACTTCGTGACAATGTGATTAAAAAAAAAGTCATGGAACTCTGTCTACTGTCTCAACCTTTGGTGATAAATTACGTATACAAAGCCATTTGGGACAAAGTTCAGTCCTTGATATTATTTATCTACGATTTTTTGACTCACAAAAAAGAGGTGCAATGTTCATCCAGTAAAATCGAAAAGTGTGATCGGAAACTTCATAGAGGATGAGTTGGGGGGGGGGGGGCAAATACAGGACAGCCGCTGACTTGTTAATAGCACGCGTAAATGAGTGCTATAAACAGAAAATGCCCATTTTGGGATGCGGGGGGGGGGGGGTGTATTTAATACAGAGTGCTTTCTGTTTTATAATAAATAATCAAATCTCTTACAGGGCGTTTGTTACGGTTCTGGTACTAATGTGGTAGTGCCCTCTAGCTGTTATGAAGAGGGTCTTCTCAAAGATCGTATTATGACTGCATTTTAAATCGAGAGGTATTTACTATTTACTCTTTCGTACCATGCCACACACTAAGAACAATCTGAATAAGTTTCATAAACAGACCTGCAGGGCCACAAATTTAATTACATTAAATTTCCTAACACTTTTGTCTAGATCTATTACATACTAAAAGACAACATCAGCAGCATCAAATGAAAATTCAATAATATGTCACTAGAAGTCTTCTCTAGATTCCTATAAGGTTATGATCATTCTGACTCACTAACAATTTAAGTACTAGTTATATATCTCTCAGATATAGCCTGCCTACTATCTATCAAGCAATATACTAATGTCTCTGGCGACGATGTCAGCTATTTGTGCCTACCGCTTGTAATGGATCAAGCTCGTCAATATAAACTGACGTAGTTAAGTCTATTGGATCTACTCTAGGATGGGCTGGCAATCCCCAGCCTCATCCAGACAAATCAATCCCAATTCACAGATGTGTATGCCAAACATTCATACTAGTTGCAAGTCAATATAGATCTTTGTCTTGCATTCTTGGGTAGCACTCTTAGTATATGCGGCAATCCTGTCCTACTGGATAAATTATGTTCAGCTCCTCGTTCATTGTTGAATCATCAAAGGACAAACACTTACACTTGGTCCCTAGTATTAGAAAAACCAGGGAACAGTAGACAGTAGCAGCGGGCATATCTCATTCAAGCATATGGCTTCATCTCAATGTCTATAATGGACTAGACATGAATCAACAGTCTTATGATTCTTCAGGCAGAATCGTGCCGACGCCTGCACAGATTAGAATTTTCTGTATGGAGTAATGGACATAGGTATGGCTACACTTTTATACTGTGCAGCCACCTGCAAATTACCGTCCAAATCCCTAGATTTGATTGGTGCATCCGTGCGAGCTCATCTCGCAGTATTAATATATTCTACGTGGGAGTTGGTCACGGCCTTGTACTAAAAACAGACAAGGTCAATTTAAAATGTCAAAACAATTACTGAAATATTTAAACCCTCGTGCTTTCTACATTTTATGTTCGAATTTCTGAACGCGACTAAGCGTCTTAAACTATCTATCCTTATTCACCCCTTCTCTTCCCTTCTAAGTGTTCATCAAAATCACGGGGTCGAGAATTGCACTGTCACTCCTAACTTATCCATTTATTCTATCTCGCCCCACTTTCTTTCCATCTCTAAGAAAAAATGTTTCAAAAACAAACTGTTCACGAGGACAGTTCAAGGACAAATTACGCTGGTTATACTCAACGAGACCGTGAAAAATCAACTCCTTACAAGTCGTGACCCAGCACGGCATTTATATTACTTAAACCCTGACAGCGTTGAACAACTTAACATCATAATCTGCACGTCTCTTTTGTGAAATGTATTAATTTTGCTAAGTTTGATTAGGGATAAAAGAACATTTGGAGCCAACTTAGGGTTTGATATGTAATATTTATAAATCCAGCTGTATCATATCCTATTCATCATATCTATTCATTATTACCGAGGGTCCCGCAGTATCTGTAGCCCAGGAGCCTACAACATTGTTATCCGGCCCAACTTTGACACTTCTGTAAAATGCTCCTTATCACTTATCAAGCTGGTTCACAGTTCCAATTTATCCTCATCATAGTAACTAAACCTCCAAATGTTTAATGTCGAATTTCTCAAATGGGCAAAAAGAGGGAGTTGGAACAAACAAGATCGAAGAACTAATGTCGTCATATATAATAACACATTCTGAGATGCTAAGATCTACAACTTGATTAAAAAAATTTTATACTCATTTCCAAAACATTGGTCAGATCAAAACAACTTTTGAGAATTTACCAATGTGAGAAAATTATATGAATGTATTTCATTCTATGTTAAACTTAAAATCTCAGGATACGAAAGATAAGTTAAGAACGTGCACCCAGATGGATGTGAATGGCGCAAAGTGGTTGTTATCGTGCCGATGCGCCGTAAAACCTAAGCTCAAACTCAGATTCAAAGCCTGCTACAAAAAGAACCCAACATACCACACTTTCTATAGAAAAGCTTTTGTTTGCAAACAATGCAATATAAACACACAAACTTTGGGATACTTACAAGGTACTGGTGAAGGATTATCGCACTCTCAACAACTCCTCGAATCACTTCAAAATTACCTGTAAATCCAAGGCCTTAACACACAGAGGATGTGTATTTCTAGCCTCTAGACTTAAACGATGGGGGGCTTACGCCTGTACTCGCTACCTGATATGGAAATAAAATAGTTCTTTCTTTGAACATAATCACTGCAAAGCTCTTTCCAGGGAACGGCTGAATGGTTAAAGCAATAAACCATTCATGCTTCAACACGGTGTTGTCGTGAATGTGAGGTGTCACGAATGGGAGGGGGGGGGGGGGGGGGGAGTTCAATGAATTGTCAAACCTTTCTAAAAACGTGACCCCTCACTCCAGGCAATGTACACCCCCTCCTGGGTCTTACCAACCTCACACGTCGGTTTTTACGCAGGTGGGAAAATCCTCCCGAATGTGTGGCATGCAAATGCCAACTATCAATAAAAGTTGTTGTTACTTGTACGTATGAACCCCAATTTTTTTTTTCGCGCTAGGGGAACGTATTTTAAAACCTTTTATGATTCCAAAAATACTCCTAACAACAGTAATAATCAATTATTCTTTCAGATTTTCTTATTGTTTTCCTCCTGTTTTTTTTTTTGTTGTTGTTGTTGAAAGGGTAAGGTGCAGGGTAAGGAATTCGATAAGATTTAGGGTTGAGGATAAGGACAGGATTAGGGATAGGTACGTATACGTACGCGAACCTAGCGCAAAACGCTTGGGATATGTAAGTACGATATCAACAGCCATCAGTGAAATATAATTATTTTGACTGAATGTGCAGATTTCATGCACGTGGCTAGAGCGGCTTCAATTTGGGTTTGGGCTTTACCGCACGTGGGCACGAGAACGGCCCCTTTGAGCCTTTCACGGTCTATTTGAGCACTTTATGTTCCGTATTCACAGCTTCATCAATTTAACTTTCACGAGTGGAATTTAATACTTCCGTTTGAATTTTATCACATTGGTAAAATTCTCAAAAGTTGTTTTGTATGGAGCTGAAAAGAGTTTTGTGAATGACTACGAAAGTTTTTTAAAATCAATTTCTAGATCCTAGCCGAGCTCTTTCAGAAAGGACAAAACGCATTGTGGGTCCACGTCAGAAAATAATTTTTTCATGGATCCGCGGACACAGTGCCTTCTTCGGATTTGCGTGGAATTTACACATTCAGTAGGCCTAAACGTGCGTGTTGTTGATACTGATAGTTGGCAATAACATACCACTGCACACATTCGCTTCGGGTCCACGTCAGGAAGTATATCTTTCGTGGCCTTCTTTGGACGTGCATGAAAACCACACGACCACGCAGGGCGGGAAAGACAGACAGACAGACGGATAGATAGATAGATAAACAGACATACAGACAGACAAACATATAGACAGACAGACAGATACTCAGGCAGGCAGGCTGACAGACAGGCAGATAGATAGATAGATAGATAGATAGATAGATAGATAGATAGATAGATAGATAAATAGGTAGGTAGGTAGGTAGGTAGGTAGGTAGGTAGGTAGGTAGGTAGGTAGGTAGGTAGGTAGGTAGATAGATAGATAGATAGATAGATAGATAGATAGATAGATAGATAGATAGATAGATAGATAGATAGATGACAGAAAGAAAGGGGAGTAACACGAATTAAATCCAAGCTGCCCAGAACGATTACCATAGTCCAACTTGAGTTGTCGGCATGCACCGGGTGAATGACACCTTAAAAAATCAAATTGAGGTATTTCTGGCCAAGCAAGTTTAGTTCATCCCTCACCTTCATTCATTCACTATTATCCATTTTACCACTGTCCTGACAAAACATTAATTTTAATCGTCTATCACAAATTTTCGTGTTTTGAGCAAAGGAAACAAAACTGTTTATCAAAGTCAGTCTGAGATTGAGTATGAGTGAAGAAAGCACGTGGGTACAATGACGGTCACATTGTGCATGCATGCAAGGAAGACGCCAGAAGATTGACAGAATGTAACATTTCAGAAATATAGGACAGTAATGAGACCATAGGAGCAACACCCACCAAAACCACGAGACTTTCAAAGATTATTGGATGATTTTGACACTTATAAAGTTGGGTTTCAATGACGATGGAACTATAAGACCATAGGAGCAACACCCACCAAACCCACGAGATTTTCAAAGATTATTGGATGATTTTGACACTTATAGAGTTGGGTTTCAATGACGATGGAACTATGAGACCATAGGAGCAACACCCACCAAAACCACGAGATTTTCAAAGATTATTGGATGATTATGACACTTATAGATTTGGGTTTCAATGACGATGGAAGTATAAGGGTCGTAAGAAACCATTTTTGCCCTAGGTTGAAAAGATTGAACAAAATAAAAGAGTAAAATATTGACTAAGAGAATGCGTACACACACACACACACACACACACGTGCACACGTACAGCACACACACACACACATACACACACATACACACACACAAATAATGCATACAGCCTACTATTTTAAACGCCTCCTTTTTACCCATTACGATTGCAAGTTCTTATTAGGGTTTGTTTTAGGATATTAATTACGTGCAGCCAGTCAGAGATCCCTAAAAGCAAATCCTCAATTCATGAAATTTTCACTGGATGAACTGGACCTAAAATCAGGACACAAACATACTAACACACACACCACAAACACAATTAACGCATAAAGCCTGCTATTTTAGACGCCCCTTTGTCAACATTTAGAACTGGAAATTCTTCTTTTAATGTTGGCATAAGTCCGACAAACCTGCCCACACAAGTTTGACAAATCCGATGCACAAGTCGAACTAGTTGGATGAAGCATCGGACAAGTCGTACAAGTCCAACACGTTGGCCTAACAATTCCGACAAGGCTGACACAGAGGTCCAACAAGTTGGCCGAAAATTCTGACATTGTCTGATGTACTAGTCCAACAAGGTGGCCAAAAGAAATTGGACAAGTCCGAAGCACAAAGTCCAACACTTTGGCAAAAAATTCCGCGAAATCTGACGCACAAGTCCAACTAGTTGGCCAAAAAATCTTACAAGTCTGACGCACGGGTCCGACAAGTTGGTCAAAATATTCCAACAAGTTGGGCGAAAAGTTTTGAGAAGACTGACGCACAAGTACGAGATGTCGGCCAAAAGATCAGATAAGTCTGACGTGCAAGTCTAACAATTTGGCCAAAAATGTTTGACAAGTCTGACACACAAATCTAACAAGTTGGCCAAAAATTTCAAACAAGTCTGATGCACAAGTCTGACAAGCTGGCCAAAAACTTGTACAAATTTGATGCACGAGTCCGACAAATCAGTCACAACATTTTGAACTGTCCAACAATTTGGCCAAAAAAAATACAAATCTGACGCACTAGTCCGACTATTTAGTCAAAACATTTTGACCTGTCCAACCAGTTGGCCGAAAAATTTTTTAAACACTGAGACATAAGTCAGAGATGTCGGCCAAAAAATCAGATAAGTCTGATGTACAAGTCCGACAAGTTGGCCATAAAAATTTTGACAAGTCTGACGCACAAATCTAACAAGTTACCCAAAAATTTCAAACAAGTCTGATGCACAATTCCAACAAGTTGACAGAAAAATTGTGACAAGACTGATGCACACTTCCAACAAGTTGGCCAAAAAAATTGGACAAGTCTGACGAACAAGTGCTACAAGTTAGTCAAATGACCAGTCCAACCAGTTGGCCCAAAAATTTTGAGAAGACTGAACCACAAGTCCGAGATGTCGGCCAAAAAATCAGATAAATCTGACTCAAAGGTCCGACAACTTGGCAAAAACATTTTGACAAGTCTGACGCACAAGTCTAATGGGTTGGCCAAAAAATTTTGACAAGTCTAACGCACAAATGTAACAAGTTGGCCAAAAATTTCAAATAAGTCTGAAGCACACTTCCAACTAGCCGGCCAAAAAATCTGACAAGACTGACGAACAAATTTGACAAGTTGGCCAAAAAATTGGACAAGTCCGACGCACGAGTCCGACTAGTTAGTCAAAACATTTTGATCAGTCCGACAAGTTGGCCAAAAAATTTTGAGAAGACTGTCGCACTCAAGTCCGAGATGTTGGCCAAAAAATCAGATAAAACTGACGCACATGTCCGACAAGTTTGCCAAAAAGTTATGATAAGTCTGACGCACATATCGAACAAGTTGGACAAAAGCGATCGAACAAATCTGATGCACAAGTCCAGTAAATTGGCCCAAAAAAAATTGACAAGTCTGACACACAAGTCCGACCGGCTGGCCACATAATCTGATAAATCCGATGCACAAGTCCAACAAGTTGGCCGAAAATTCTGACAAGTCAGACACTCAAGTCTGGCCAGTTGGACGAAAAATGTCTACATGTCTGTCAAGTTGGCCAAAAAATTCCAATAAATCTGACATACAAATCTAATAAGTTGGACGAAAAATCCGACAAGTCCGACATGCAAGTCCAACAAGTTGGCCAAAAATTATGACAAGTCTGACGCACTGCTCCGATAAATTGGCCAAAAAATCTGACAAGATTCACGCACAAATTCGACAAGTTGGCCAAAAAGTCAGATTTGTTTGACGCACGAGTCCGACAAGTTAGTCAAAACATTTTTATCAGTCCGACGCATAAGTCCGACATGTTGGCCAAAAAGTTTTGAGAGGACTGACACACAAGTCCAAGATGTTGCCCAAAAAAAATCCAACAAGTCTGATGCACAAGTCCGACAAGTTGGCCAAAAAAATTGGACAAATCTGACACACGAATCCGACAAGTTAGTCAAAAAATTTTGACCAGTCCAACAAGTTGGCCAAAAATTGAGATAAATCTGACTCAAATGTCCGACAAGTTGGCCAAAAATTTTTTACAAGTCTGACGGACAAATCTAACAAGTTGGCCAAAAATTTCAAACAAGTCCGATGCACACTTCTAACAAGTTGGCCCAAAAATTCTGACAAGTCTAATGCACAAGTCCGACAAGTTGACAAAACAATCAGACAAGTCTGACGCACTAGTCCGACAAGTTAGTCAAAACGTCTTGACCAGTCCAACAAGTTTGCCAAACATTCATATATAAATCTGACGCAAAGGTCCGACAAGTTGGCCAAACAATTTTGACAAGTCTGTCGCACAAGTCTAACAAGATGGGAAAAAATATTTTCAAGTCTGACAAAGAAATCTAACAAGTTGGCCAAAAATTTCAAACTAGTCTGATGCATACTTCCAACACATTAGCAGAAAAAATTCTGACAAGTCTGATGCACAAGTCTCACAAATTGGCCAAAAGAATTGGACAAGTCTGACGCGCAAGTCCGACAAATTAGTCAAAACATTTCCACCAGTCCAACCAGTTGGCCGAAAATTTTTGAGAAGACTGATGCACAAGTCCAAGATGTTGGCCAAAAATTCTGACCAGTCTGACGGACAAATCTAACAAGTTGGCCAAAAATTTCAAACAAGTCTGATGCACACTTCCAACAAGTTGGCCGAAAAATTCTGACAAGTCTAATGCACAAGTCCGGCAAGTTGACCAAAAAAAAAGGACACTTTTGATGCACTAGTCCGACAAGTTAGTCAAAACATTTTGACCAGTCCAACAAGTTCGCCAGATATTCAGATAAATCTGATGCAAATGTCCGACAAATTGGCCAAATAATTTTGACAAGTCTAACGCACAAGTCTAACAAGTTGGCCAAAATATTTGTACAAGTCTGACAAAGAAATCTAACAAGTTGGTCAAAAAAATTTTAAATGTCTGATGCACACTTCCAACAAGTTGGACGAAAATTTCTTACAAGTCTGATGCACAAGTCCGACAAATTGGCCAAGAAATTGGAAAGACTGACGCACGAGTCTGACAAGTTAGTCAAAACATTTTCACCAGTCCAACAAGTTGGCCGAAAAATTTTGAGAAGACTGGCGAACAAGTCGGAGATGTTGGCCAGAAAATCAGATAAATCTGACGCACATGTCCGACAAGTTTGCAAAAAAGTTATGACAAGTCTGATGAACAGCTCTAACCATTTGGCCAAAAATTTCAAACAAGTCTGATGCATACTTCCAATAATTTGGCTCAAAAATTTCCAACAAGTATGACGCACAAGTCTAACAAGTTGCCAAAATATTTTGAAAAGTATGTGGCACGAATGTAACAAGTACAACAAAAAACCAGGCAAGTCCGACATGCAAGTCCAACATGTTTGCCAAAAAATCTGACAAGACTGATGCACAAGTCCGACAAATTGACAAAAAAATCATACAAGTATGATGCACAAGTCTGACAAGTGTGCAAAAATTCAGAGAAGTCTGATGCACAAGTCCAATAAGTTGGTCAAAAAATTTTGACACGTCTGACAAATTGGTCAAATATCTGCCGCCCAGATTCAACGTCCGCTGGACAAATCTAATAAGTCCACTGCACAAGTCTGACAAGTCCGACAAGTTGGCCAAATAGGTTCGACAAGCCCGACAAGTCTACTGCTCAATCCCCACAACAGACATGCTGGCTGCACAATTATGACAAATATAACAAATCAACCGCACGTCCACAAAATTCCCTGAACAAGTCTGCCAAGTCCAACATATCTGACAAGTCCACTGCAGACGTCCGTCAAGTCCGACAAATCAGCAGCACAAGTCCAACAGATCTGCCGCATAAATCTGACAAGAGAGGGGCACAAGTCTGACGAGGCTGACAAGTCCGCTGCACAATTCTGATAAGACCACAGAACAAGTTAGACAAGTTTGCCACACAAGCCCGACAAGTCCAAGAAGTCTGCTGCCCAGGTTCGACAAGTACGACTGGTCTACCGGATGGACAAGCCGGACAAGTCTGCTACACAAATCCATAAAGTGTTCATCACAAGTCTAACAACCCCAGGGCACAAATCAAACAAGTCCAACAAGTCTGAAAAATCTGACATTTTCAGCAATTCCAACAAGTTCAACAACTCCGCGACACAGGTTCGACAAGTTCGAAATGCTCGCTGCAAAGGTTTGACCAGTCTGATAAATCCAACAAATGAGTAGCATAAATTAAACAAGTCTGCTTCAGAAGTCCAACAAGATTGACAAGTCTGCCAAACACATCCGAGAAGTCTGACAAGTACAAAAACACAGATAAAGCCACCAACAAGTCCGCTGCACAAGTCCAACAACTTTCACAAGCCTTTCCTAAAACTTTGTTTCCATATGAAATGTGTTTGAGCATGACATCGACATTATTCATCGTAATTTAGAGGTTATAAGATTTTTAGTGTTAAAAATGGTGAGATATGGCAAGTCCGACAAGTTTTTCCCTTCTTTTGTAAAATTTTGTTTCCATGAGAAAGGTGGTTTGGTTGACAAGGAATTTCGTGCTTTAGAAGTTATGGGATTTTTAATGGTAAGGGTGGTGAGGTAATCTCTTTGGTAATGGATGCGTCTATTTGGTACCGAATTTCGAATCCTGAACAGCGACTTTCTTATAATGTCAGGCATGAAACTATTATGAAATCATTTTAGTGTTTTGTTAGACCTATTTAATATTTATTCAAACTTGTAAACCAGGGGAAGATAAATCCTAATGTGAATGCAAGTGAAAAGTTTCACATGTTCAAGAAAGTAAGCGAAAGTATTCAATCCGTTGTGACATTCACTTTAAGGTGAATGTATAATGGTATCGATTCCCACTTTTGTATATAAAAGTCAAGAAAGTGACAAGGGCAAAGGAAGGTAATCATGTGTGCAGTTTACACTTTTTGCAAAAAGAATATTTATTGACTTATTTCCAATAGAATGCTTATATCTTTGGCTTATGGTTTTAATCGAACGTATTTGAGTGAAAACTATGCATTTTAAATAAGTTTTGTAATGAAATGGATTTAATATCGGAGTTTATGCATAATGAGGTTAAACCTATAACGGCAGACAATGTATGGATTCTGTGCCTTATAAGAAAAACCAAAATTTATTTATAGTACAGAACAGCCACTCGTGGGTGGTCACTGGCTCCTGCTTCCATGTAGCGTCGAGGTCGGCGGTCGACCAAGGTTCTCGCACGGCTAGTCATGCCCAACTAGTCTGTAAAACTTAGCGTCTGGCGAGACTCCTCCCTTGAGACGCTTACTGAGGGACTGAGAGTTGGGGTGGAGTTTGGTCGGGGGTAGGCCGGACAAAACATACGGATTAGAACCTACTTCCTCAGATCTTAAGGGGCAACTGGTACTTTAGTGTATTAGACTTAGGATCGTCCATGTCATGGGAAAAGTGCTCTCGCAACCACATAGTCACATGGCACATCTGTGTTAGGTAGGGTAGTGTGTGCTGGAGCCCCCGTGCCACTTTTTTTTTTTTTTCATTCACTTATTTCTGTTTCTCTAAACAGAATTCAATGCACAACAAAAATAGCAACAATAATTGCTGAGCATTCATCTTTGCAAAGTTCACGAGAGAGTGGGATGTATTTTTTAATATTGTCTCTGTTGGGGGATTTCCAATTGCTGTAGCAAAATAAAAGTTAAATGTTTATTGACTTGTCGAAACACAGGGTGATTGGTTGTATAAATGATGGAAGAAAGTGCAGATTTTGATTTATTGCTCATGGAATAGGATCTCCCTGTGCTCTTGATTTAGACAAGAGTAGAATCACAATTGTCAATCGGGAGAGAGCATCAAGAAGGCTTCAAGGGCGAGAAAGCTAGCGACAAGCGCTTTACAGCTTCGTGAAGTATTCCACTCAAACCGTTTTGACACACATAGAAAATGCACGTATCATAAAGTTTGCTTCGTAGAGCGCCGCTCGTAAAGTCAATTTTGAAAGTGAATTCTTTTTCAGGCATTGAGGCCACCTGCTGTGTAGTGTAGTGCGTCGTTACTTCTACTTTCGGAATTTTTGGTGCAACAAAATGGATGTCGACTCACCTCTTAAAACAAGAGAGGATGTTGTGACTGGTCAAGCCCTTGCTTTTCCGTGCTTCATCCATGTGCACCCTAGCAGCAACAGGCGCTTCGTTAAAAAGCGCTTGTCTGGAGGCGCTAACTTTCTTGCGCTTGAAGCGTTCTCTATGTTCACTCCCTTACGTACAGTGGAGCAGTATGAGTTGCCAAAGCCCCGGGAAAGGCAGGGAACGTAAAGGATGCTTCAAGCGCGAGAAAGTTAGCACCTCCAGACCAGAGCTTTTTAAGGAAGCTTTTGCTGCCGAGGATGCACATGGGTAAAGATCGAACAAACGAACGCTGTACCAGTCACAGCACTCTCTCGTGCTCTAACATTTCGTCTTCTTCAGACGAAGAATATTTCTTACTGGACAGTGTTTTACCAAAACGTATATGCTTGAAACAAGGAGAAGAGTCGGTGTCTACGACATAAATAAAAAAGAAGAGATGTTGGAGAATATCATCACTTCTTTAGTCGGCTGAAACATCATCCTGACAGATTCCATTCTTACATCAGGATGGGTCTTTATACATTCAGTTATATTATACTAAGTTAAGTGAAACCAAGGCTGACCAAGACATGGTGAAACTGGCGCGTATTTCAACGCCTAAGTAAGAATTCACTTTCAATACTTCAAAACACGCTTGATTTTACAAGCGGAGCTCTACGCAGGAGGCTTTATGGTACGAGCGTTCTCTATGTGTGTCAAAAGAATTTGAGAGGAATACTTCACGAAACCACATAGCGCTTGTCTTGAGGTACTAGCTTTCTCGCGCTTGAAGCCTCTCGCTAAGGCAGACATTGCTCCCTCTGACCTGTGGACTGTTTGCACTCTCTGTGTCCCTTCCACCAGTCCAATATTACCCCCCCCCCCCCATTAAACAGATGTACAGTATTTTAAGAAAAAGTAATTTTTTAAACATGCATAATTTAATCCTAAGATAATATAATAATAGAGATCATTTATATAGCGCCTTATCCCTGATTCGGCTCAAGGCGCTGTACATTTTATAAACACATTATATGCACAATCAGTCTTATAAGCACAGGAAAAACACAAAGCATGTTACATCAAATGAACAAATGTATACCGTCATACAATCAGAAGATCATTTTGTCGATATTAGATGGATGGGGATTGGTGGGCCAGTTTAAACAAGTGTGTCTTTAAGGCTGCCTTAAACTCTGATTCTGACTCGATGTTTCTGATTTCTTGGGGTAGGTTGTTCCATATTTTAGGACCTGAATGGTTAAAAGATCTCTCCCCTACTTTCTTCAATGGTCTGGTGAGAGTTAACAAATTTTGATCACCCGATCTAAGGGAACGTGGTGGGACATATTTTGGAATCAGGCTGGACAGGTATGATGGTGCATTATTATGAAGAGATTTATGGCACAATACAGCAATTTTATAGGCTATTCTTGATCTTATCGGCAGCCAGTGGAGATGGGCTAGCATTGGTGTTACATGGTCACGTTTTTTCTTCTTCATCACTAATCTAGCTGCATTATTTTGGCATCTTTGAAGTTTTCCTAAAGTTATAGTTGGTAAATTAACCATGAGTGCATTACAATAATCCAGTCTTGATAAAATAAAGGAGGAGACTAAGATTCTCTTTGATGACTCTCTTAAGAATTGTGACATGGTAGAGATTCTCCTCAATTCAAGATACACTTGTCTACAAAGGTAATTTATATGTACATCCATGGAGAGATTGTTATCAAAGTATACCCCTAGATTTTTAGCTTTCTCGCTAAATGCAATAGATTCATTACCGATGACAATGCGTTTTGGTGTTACAAGTTCATTACCCTTGGCGGTAAACATAAGACATTCTGTCTTGTCATCATTCAATTGAAGCTTGTTTGTAATCATCCAGTTTTTAACATCTCTAATACAAACTTCAAACTTTTTTATGAGTGTTTCAATGTCAGATGGAGGAACAGATTGGTAAAGTTGTGTATCATCTGCATACATGTGGTAAAAGATATCATGTGCCTTAATGATGGAACTTAAAGGTGTTGTATACAGAGTGTACAAAATGGGTCCCAGTATAGAGCCCTGGGGTACCCCAAAACTTCAATGTGAACACACTAGATGTTTGACCATTGACAGATATACACTGTGTTCGACCTCTAAGGTAAGAACTGAACCATTCCATGACAGTACCCGAAAAGCCAAAGACAGAGCCGATCTAGCAAAATATTGTGGTCAATTGTGTCAAAGGCAGCGCTTAAATCTAACAAGGTAAGGACTGAAGTTTGCCCCTTATCCGCTGCACACAAAAGATCATTGTTTACTCTGAGCAATGCTGTTTCGGTGTTGTGATGCTCTTTGTAGGCTGATTGGAATATTTCAAAGAGGTTGTTATGTAGTAAATGTTCTTTGAGTTGTATCATGACCACTTTCTCTAGGATTTTTGACAGGAATGGAAGGTTTGACACAGGCCTGTAGTTTTTTAGTTCATCAGGTGACAAATTGGCCTTTTTCAAAAGAGGTAAAATGATGGCATGTTTAAAAGCACTGGGCACTATTCCAGTAGTCAAAGAGTGGTTGATGATGGCAGTAATTATACTAGATAACTTATCAAAGTGCTTGACCAGAAATGGAGTTGGAATGGGGTCTAAAGAACACGACTTTTGGGGGGACTTTCTAACAATTTGAGATACTCACTCAAAATGATTTAAAATCACCTGATTTTAATTTGCGCAAACTTATTGAAATCTACACGGAAATCTCTCTCAACCGACAGTATTGTTAGGTTACTCAGTCTTTCTTGGCTCACTGTAGATTCTGATATATGGCCTTTAGCGTCTTTACAGACGGTCTTAGCAGCTAGAATATTCACTTTCACTTTGACTGACAGCTTCTCTCGTGGCTTATTCTACCAATGTTTGACCCGAGAGTGCGATGGCAGTGATTGCAGGTCAGTCTTTTGGGTTCACTTTGGCGAGTGTTTTCATTCCGCCTCTGTCGTTTTGTCAGGTATGTTTCTTTTGCCTTGAAGTCTATTGTGAGCGTGCCACTGCGCAATTTTTGTCTCCATCTGCTTCGATCACTTGCAAGGTTCTCCCATTCATTGGGGTCGATGTTGAATGCTTTCATCGTGACCTTGCAAGTGTCTTTGAATCGCAGATGTGGCCTACCTCTGGGTCGGTTGCCAGTAGCAAGTTCCCCGAAGAGAATTTGTCTGGGGATGCGATCATTTTCCATACGGTGGAGATGTCCAAGCCACCGCAGTCTTTTTTTGCCTAGGAGAGCCTGAGTTGATGGAATGTTGGCTCGGCTCAGAACTTCGATATTTGAGATCCTGTCTTGCCACTTGATCTTGAGAATTTTGCGTAGGCAGCGCAGGTGGAAGGAGTTGAGGGATCTTTCATGTTTGGAGTAGGTGGTCCATGTCTCTGAGCCATACAGCAGGGTGCTTAGGACGCAAGTTTGGTACACGAGTACCTTTGTTTTGATGGTCAGCTTGCTATTGTTCCACACCCTTTTTGAGAGTTTGCCAAAAGCTGTGGCCGCCTTTCCTATTCTGGCATTTATTTCAGTTGTTATGTCTGTGCTACCACTGATGGTTGAGCCTAGGTAGCAGAATTTTCCCACTTGCTCCAGAGGAGAGCCATTCAGCATGATTGGGTTGGAGTTTCTCAAGCCTTGTGTCAAAACTACAGATTTTGAGACACTGATCTTTAGCATGAATTTGTCACAGGCTTTGGCAAGGCTATTGATGAGAGCCTGGAGCGTGGTTTCATCGTGGGCCACGATTGCAGCATCATCTGCGAAGAGGAGCTCTTGTAACATAATATGCTCTGTACGAGATTTTGCTTTTAGTCTGGCAACATTAAAAATGGAGCCGTACACTCTGGTGTTAATAAGTACTCCACCTGAACATTGACCAAAGGCATTCTTGAGTAGGGCTGCAAAATATATACCAAATAAGGTAGGAGCAAGAACACATCCCTGCTTCACACCGCTGTTTACAGCAAATGAATTGGATGTGCAGCCCTCAAAGTTGACACATGCCCTCATGTCAGTGTGGAAGGATGCAATAAGTTTTAGCAATGTTGGTGGACAGCCTATGGATTTAAGGACTGCATACAGGCCAGATCGGCTTACGGTGTCGAAAGCCTTTGTTAGGTCCACAAAGCATGTTATAAGCGGCCTGTTTTGTTCTTTACATTTTTCTTGGATTTGCCGAAGTGCAAATATCATGTCAATAGTTGATCGTTTGCTTCGAAAGCCACATTGTGTTTCTGGTAAGACTTTTTCCGCCAGTTGTTGAAGGCGGCAGAGGATGACGCGAGCAAAAGCCTTTCCAGTAATGCTGAGGAGGGATATGCCTCGATAGTTGTTGCAGTCGCCTTTGTCTCCTTTGTTCTTGTAAAGTGTGACAATTTTGGCGTCTCTCATATCATGTGGTATCACGCCTTCTTTCCAACACTGCAGTAACAGATTATACAGGTGTGGTAAAAGTGGGCCTTTTAGGTCTTTTAATACCTCTGCAGGAATGTTGTCACTTCCTGTGGCTTTTCCAGCAGACAGGTGGTCGATTGCATTGGAAAGCTCGACTAAGGAAGGTTCAGCGTCAAGTTCGGCCATTATTGGCAGTTTTTGGAGGTGTTCCTCAAAATCTGGTGGAATATTTTTCTCAGTTGAATACAACAGAGAGTAATGCTCTACCCACCTATTCAGTTGTTCATTTTTATCTGTGATGGATTCACCATTTACAGACTTAAGTGGGGCGCTTTTGGTGATGATTGGCCCAAGGGCTACTTTCATCTGACTAAAGGCGGTTTTCATATCTCCCTTTTCATTTGCCTCTTGTATGCTGTTACACAAGTCTGTCCAGTATTTGTTGGCGCAACGTCTTACCTCCAGCTGAAGTTTAGCTTTTGCATTTTTCAAACAAGTTTTTGTACTCTGATTGCAATTTTTGTTATACTCATTGAAAGCAGATTTCTTTTGCTCAATGAGAGGTAGGAGAATTTCGCTGTTCTGGGCTACCCAGTCGTTGTTTGAAACTTTATGCTGTCCAAAAGACTTGATGGCACAGTCATGAATTTTTGAACTGAGAGTGTTCCATGTTTCATCTACCGAGTCGCATTGGGTGACATTATCCATGCTTTCAGCAAATAACTTTTCAAATGACTTTCTATTTGATTCATCTCTGATTGCTGTTACATTGATCTTAGGGATTGAAGGGGCTTTTGATCTGTATATTTTCTTGGCCGAAATTTTGATTTTGCTGACTACCAGTGCATGGTCGGTGTCACAGTCAGCACTGTGGAGGGAACGAGTTATTTTTATACAGCCCAAACTCTTCCTCCTTGAGAGAATAAGATCTAATTGATGCCAATGGCCAGACCTGGGATGGCGCCATGATGTTCTTTGGCATCTCTTAAGGTCAAAGTACGTGTTTGTAACACATAATGAGTTTACGGAGCATAGCTCCAGAAGGCGCTGCCCGTTTTCGTTGATGTTGCCAATGCCGAAGTGCCCAATGCACTTTGGCCATGCGGAGTGATCTGCTCCCACTCGAGCGTTAAAGTCACCCAGAATTAGCAGGCCTTCGGTGAGAGGGATGTTGTGGAGAGTCCTCTGCAATGCCTCGTAGAAAATGTCTTTGGTTTCGTCAGAGGAGGTAAGTGTTGGGGCATAGACACAGATAATGTTGGTAAAACCAGACCGGGTGTTCAGTCTGAGTGTCATGATGCGTTCTGACACTCCAATTGGAGTTGCGATCGAATTGATAAGGGAGTTTTTTACGGCGAAGCCCACGCCGTGGATTCTCGGCTGTTCGCTGCTAAGGCCCTGCCAGAAGAAGGTGTAGTTTTCTTCTTTGACTGACCCGGAGTCGGGAAGTCGAGTTTCTTGAAGGGCAGCGATGTCGATGTTTAGTAGCTGAAGTTCTCGATCAATAATTTGGGATTTCCTGATGGAGTCAATATTAGTGAGATCTTGCTGTTGCAAGCCTGGGCGCATTGTTCTGACGTTCCAGGTACCAAGTTTTAGTATTTTTCTGTTTTTGCCAGGTGCACACTTTACGTCAGCTTTTTGACTTTTGGTCTAGCTCCAACCACCTTATGAAGCAGGCTGACGTGGCGGAACAACACCCAACTGCCTGGGGGCTGCCCAGGTTACGGCGGGCGGTAGTTGATCAATGCAGCTGAAAAGCCGCTCCCACCGACAGAGGGGACCCCTGGCGCTCATCCGTACGCCAAATGGATTGAGCTTATCACCGGTAACTGCCACCTCCCGTGTTGTGCCCATCCGTAACGGATGGCTGGAGTGTCCTCTCCAAATCGGAAATGGGTGGGCTTATAGAGGAGAGACAGACGCTTGCCAAGCCCGAGCAAACGCCTCCTCGTTTTGCTGCCTTGCCTGGGCTATTTTTAAGAGATGGTGCTTTGCCCAGAGGCACCACCCCTCTCTCTGCCATTCTAGTTAAACCCAAGGGAGAGACCAGGTCAATACATTTGGAACTAGTCCGGCTGCAGGAGATGCTGGAAGCCAGTTTGATGCAGTTCTCCCTGACAACCACCTTCGGGTCTCCACTCCTGATTTTCTGTCTGGGTTTACTCCCATAGCCTTTGCTATCATAGCAACACACAAGGCAGTGTGGTATTTGTATTCAGGGTTACCTTCCCCTAGTCTTCCTCTCTCCCGAGATGACCCACAAGACAGTGGGGGTGACAGTAGCAGGCTGTATTGTGTACTGTCATACAATAGCAGAAAACTCTGGCCTGACATGAAGAAAACTCTGGCCTGACATGAAGATTCTGATACGTTTTGATTAATCTAAGTTTTGACAAACTTCCTTTGCAGTTGGCAATTGAAACTGATAAATTCAAAATTTCCCAACAAAGTTATTCAAACTCTATTGCAGCTTCCAGGTGTACACCCACGGAAGTAAATGTAAAAGAATATCATAACAACAGTCGATAGTTGCAAATTAGGAATTAGGAAATACTTGTCGAAAATACTTCGGATACGTAAATCATAAAATGCTTTGCGACAATGAAATGGTTTATGATGGCACTTATGGCAAGAACTCAGTTTTGACCCAATGTCACTTTATTACCGCTTTATTTTGAAGCTTGACCCTCGAAACGCGATAACTGCCCTATTTTCGCATAAATACATGCGACTACCGCGTCAGCAAGACAATTATCACAGCAAAAGAAAAAAAAAACCCGACATAAACTAACGTGTTAACGCCCCAGAAGAAAAAAAAATTCACCAACAATCGAACTCCAAACGATACTAACTTGCAAGACAAGTCCAACAAGTTCGACCAAATGTATCACATACACACACATATGCACACACGCACACACACACTCACAAATGTACTCGAGTTTGAGTTTGAGTTTGGAAAAAGCACGACGATACGATAACGATCACATTGTGAAAAGATCAAGCAAGTCAGTTTGCAGAATATGACAGAATGACAGGACAAAAATGGTACACTCCCACCAGAAGTGCCCATCAACCACCTACACACACACACTCTGACTCTCACACACAGACAGATACACAAAACAGCATTGGGAATAACTTAAAAAGAAAATGTCGACATGTTTATTTTTTTATTGTTTATTACTTTGTGTTTTCCTGATTTGTAGTAGTTTGTGTGTGTGTTTGATTTACTGTGCAAGTTGCAATGATCATTCACTACACCCAATGTCTAGGTAAGGTGACTGACAAAACAGTAATAAAATAATTACAATATTTCTGCATTCTGCTATTCCTCTTTGGGTAAGATTTCAATGCCAGTGCGCTTTGGAGATAATCTTTTACATTTTGATGTGATTTCAGGATGTGATACATATGACAGAGTTCTATCTCTTCAGGGTGATATGTAATTAAATGGTGGCTGTGCTTTAAGTTCTTATATCTTTGTTATCAATAATCTGTGCTTTTGTTTTTCTGTTCTCCCCATTGTCATATAATATATCAAGGTTATGCGTATGTTACACACAATGGCGTAATAAATTTGTATTTGATGCTGCGTCAGTGTTATGCAAGTTAATTGCAGTACAACCAAGCCATTGTTTGAATGACCTAACTAAAGTTTTATAAAATTCTATCCGTGAATAAATTCTGTGTTCTTTGTTCTGTCTAAATTGCTTTCCTATTGCTAAATCCCAGAGGCAGACATATAGATTGAGTTGAAAAAATGTCAATGAGATTTTGCAATTTAACCCCAACCTCAATGCAACTGTCAACAATGCCGTCTATTGTAATGATACCATCAATCAGGTCGTGGCGTGGCTTACACAAAGAAGCCATAGTCTACTGATTATACAGAGCCATGGCCTTACAGACGAGTCATTCAACATCCAAAGACAATATTAGCAGAGGCAGTGAGGTTAGCGCCTAAGTTTCTGTCCGCTCCAGTGCTATTGCATTAAAAATGAATTAATTTTTTGCTTTTGTTAACAAAATTCTTGATGACCAAATGTCATGAGATGTGCTTCATTCATCTTTGCCAATGTCACATGGGCGTTTGGGACGTGGTGGGTCTGATAGTACCGGGGCGTTCTCCACGTATTTCCTCATGTCATGATAGATGAACGCCCTCGGATTGCTGAAAGAGAAAAGAGATAATTAATTACCACTACTGTGTAAACCAAAACCATTAATGCAGTTAAAATCTTTTAAACACATTGTGGCTATTTGAGCCTTTTTTTTTTTAAAGAGATAGAACCCCTAGGCGGTTTGAGTTTGAGTTTGGATTATACGGCACGTCGTCATGACAACGGCAACTTCGCACCTTTCACGGTCTTTCTGGATACTTTATTTATGTTTCACATTCAGAACTTCGTCAATTTAAATTTCAGTAGTAGAATTAAATAGTTCCGGATAAAGTTAATTAATAGAATTCTTATAGGCTGTTTTGTGTGGATCTGACAAGATTTCGGCAAATAAATGACCTCCAACATAATGGTATTCTGCCGTCGTCCGTTTCCGTAATAAGTGAGTGAGTCAGTCAGTCAGTGTCAACGGGCCACTCAGTCAGCCACTTAAATCAGTCAGTCAGTCTTCAGCCAGTCAGTCAGTCAACTGTCAGTCAGATGGCCAGGCAGCCAATAAGTCAGCCAGTTCCTCAGTCACTCAATGGGTCAGTCAGCCAGTCGGCCAGTTACAGCGTTTGACTGAGTGTGATGAAATAAGAGCAAATAAACATAAGCATTCTCAAACTTTTGAACCTGTTTACCTGTAGGTTGCCATGGATTTCCCGCGAGAATACAGCTTGAAGTAAGGGAGGCTAATCACGCCCTCCAGACCACAGAGTTCCCCCTCTTTGGTACAGTCCACCGCACAGAAGGCGCTGTTTTCACGCTCAACTAGTTTAGCAGCCTGGGGATATTTGAGTTTGAGTGAGTCTGAGTTTGGAGAAAACACGTCGGCACGATAACGGTTACCTTGTGCTAGGAACAAGCAAGACGATGGGCAGATATTTGGCAGAATGACAGGACAGAAGGAGATCCTACCAGATGTACCCACCAACGCTCGGAGAAGATTGATGGGGGAGTCTGGGGTACAGAAAAGTAACGATCAGCTAATGTAATAGGAGTTTGAGTTTGAGTGTGGGTTTAACGGCGCACCATCACGATATCGGCCACTTTGAGCTTTTCCCCCTTTTTTTTCGGGGGGTGGAAAAGTAGGTGTCCCCTTCCGTGGCTTGATTTTAAGAAATAATTGTCCGACTGAAATTTCAAAAAATAGGACTATAATGGGAAAAGTTCCTTATAATATTGTTTTATCTTTAAATTCCTGAAAGTGTGTTTCATATAGATTTAGAATGAACTTTGTAAATAACATGTTAAAGATTTTTTAATCAGCTTGCAGATTTCAGTTTGAGTTTGGAGAAAGCGAGTCGAGATCACAACGGTGCTGGAAAAAAAAAGGCAAGACCATGGACAGAATATAACAGACCGCCAGGACAAGAGGACGCCGTACCAGAAACGTCCGCCAATCACCCGAGGAAGAAGCCAGACAACAGACAGAATATAGAACTATGATGAGACGGATCGAGACCCTACCAGAAGCCTCCGCCAACCAGCCACAGCTTGAGAGAGAGAAAGAGAGAGAGAAAGACGGAGAAAGAGAGAGAGAGACATTTTTTTTCCGCAGGAATAGGTTGGTGAGTTTCATATTTTGCAAAATAGACAGCTGAACTTGATCACGTCCTAAATATCCGTTTACAAACTCAGTGGACGTTGAAACGTTGAAAGTAAGGTATCCGCCCAATTAGAGTCAGCACTGGATTTATGCGAGGTCTGTTAATATTCTTGGCACAGCCAACAATGGTGGCGCTGCAAACGTCATCTGCAACTCGATACCTTCCCAGGAAACAACCCTAGGGAAATCCCAGACATAGGAATGACGTCAAGGTTGCACACGGGAATGACATCGTTCACGGCAGTTTCCTAGTTAGTTGTTGTTGTTGTTTTGGAGAGGGAGGGGGAGGGGGGAGGAGGGGGCACTGAGTATCATTTTACATATGGCCGAGGCTGAGATGAGATCCTTTGTTTCTCGGGGGCCTCAGCGTAGTTCTGATGGCCGAGGCTCCGTGGTCAGAGTCTCATTGTCCATGGTCCAGCCCGTCTCTTTCGTGGGTTTTCGTTCTGCTCTGACGCGCAAGGGTTTGAGGATGCAGCAAAACTCTGGATTTTTTGACATGGTCTTTAAGTTCTAAATTCTATATCTCGTCCACGATTGAAAAAAACTGACAACTGCTAAGGACTTTAGTGTTCTCTTTATTGGTGGAACAAAGCAATAGAGATCTACAGTCATAAACCATCAATAATACGCTTCCAAAATGTGCCAATGTAGAACCATTGGTTACGACATCGTCCTGTCATCGGTTTGATGTAGGGAACTGGACCCTGCAGTAATCGTACCAACCCTACGGAATTCCTATACAATGTACAAATCTACGACCGTTTGGCAGAGGGCGGGTTTAGCCATTCAATTTATCATAGACTACTAGCGTTACCTTTGTTTGTTGTATTTTTATAACAATGCAGAGCAAAGACAAATACGGCAGGTAAGAATATGAACAAATACATTGACTGAAAACAGTGGAAAGGTTGAAGGCTTGATAGATAGGGGGAAAAACTCGGTGATGAGACAAAACTATTTCGTGTTCCCTCCCTTCTTTGGTGCCCTCCCTTCATGTGTGTATTTTGCTTAATGGTTATTCCAGATCATGGAGAGGACTTTGTTTTGGTATGTATTCTCAATCCCACGTTGATCTATATTATCTGGAAATATTCCCCCCAAAACACAAGCAGATAGACAGAAAGGGACAAAGAGGGAATGAGACCTGCAACGACAAAATAAAGTCAAAGAGGTTTGTATATAATTTATAATGTTACCTTCAAGAAATGTTTCTTTGACCATTCGCACTGAGCATCTTTGGGGTCGTAAAACATCACCAGAGCAGCGTCTTTGTCGGCGAGAAAGGGATCAAAAGTGTTAATGGCCAACCCTTCAACGTCTCGAGAATTGAAATAGGGATCGATGACCCTCGATCTCTTTTTCCCACCTTTGGCTGGCGGATTGTTTTCTCTTCGGGCCATTGCTGTAGCTTGCAAAGGCAGTAGATCTAAAATCTATATACTTGGTACTCTTTGATACAAAAATACGAAGATCCTATTGCAGTTTGCTGGAAGTAGGCAGCCTGACGATAGATCTAGTTATCGATGTAATATTGCTGACCTATCATGTATTTTCCTCCATTTCTGTTTAAACGTCATCTAAAACCTAAACATTGCCATGACACAGCGCAAGTCTGAGACCTTTCTACTCACAAACTACTGACGTCATTAGCGGAATGGAACGTGCCAATTGGTGCGCTGAGATATTTTGTCTACAAATAGTCCATGATTTAGATTTAGGTGCGAAGCGACCTGGGTAACAAGAAACCGGCAGCTAGAAGAAACAATAATTTTCCTTAGTACATCCGCTGGTTACGACATCGTATCGGAGTCAGCTTGATGTAGAGAACCCGTCCCTATATCGATCCTACCCATAGGAGGGAAATCCACTACAAATCTACGTAAGATAGACATGGGTGCTGGCAGGGTAATTTTTGTTTGTTTGCCTGTTTTGTTTTGTTTTATTTCATGAATAGCACCCCCTCCCCCGCCAGCCGTTTTTCTTTTTAATCGCTGAGCTGACAGGAATGTGAGTTATTTGGTTCGAAGACTGCAATAATTGTCTTGCGGGTGTTTGCTGGTAAGAGATATTATTTTGCGAGAATTTGTCAAAAATGAACTCTAGTTTTAAACATACAACATTCAAACAATGAAATTTGAAAGCAAGCAAGATAAAACGAAATATTCTTTAACTTGGACGGTAGTCTCTGGGTTTATTGTATTTTGAACAATGTATTTTTAATAAAGTTCTTATATTCTCATCATTTATCTACAGACATATGGCGACCTCAGTTCGTGTTTGTTCTTGAAAAACTGGAGATCTTTTTGTACGTAGAAGAGGTATAACAAATGCACACTCTGACACTTGTTTATAATGCGTTGTGGTACTTATCAAGGTGTTTCACAATTCTGATTTATTCTAACACCTTATCATAATGACTAAAGCCGCACACGTTTAACGTTGGTTTTCTCAGCTCTGCAACAAGTGGAGCTGGAACAAACAAGAACTAAGGTCACGATATCCGAGACACTGGACACTGAGACGAATCAACTCGTCAAATTTCATTCATCGTGCTGAGTGCATGCTAAAAATGACGAAAATGCAACAATGTGCGCCTCACCCATTCATGAAACAACGAAAAGCAAATGGTACTCACTACGACTTAGTAACTTATAGGCGCGCAGTTTGCGAACGTAGGCTGAGAGGAAGGATGGTTTGTCCCAGTATTCTGTCTCGGGTCGCATGGATTTCAGGTCCATACTTAACGTGAAGGGAATGCCGTTATGCAATACTGGATTGATTGCACTTATCGCAAAAGTTTTTACACATTGTCATATTATTTTGTCTTCTATCCATCCATCCACCCATCTATCCATCCATCCATCCACCCATCCACCCAGCCATCCAACCACCCATCGATCAATACATCTGCCCACTCATCCATCCATTTATCCATCCATCCACACATCCATCCATGCATCCATCTATCCACCCATCCATCTCATTAATCAATTAAGTCTTCTTCATTAACACTGACAAACTGATTCAGCCATTCCTTATGTTCACTTTCTGTCAAACCAAAATTTAAATCTCTACACATTACACTCCACAGCCTAATATCATAAAAACCACAGAAAAACTGTGGGGTCGCAGCAGGGCTATAAGCCTAATAGCTACATGGCAGTTTGCTGTTAGTTCATCCTATACTTCACGTGCATGTAGGGCCCCACAGCGCACTTAGCCACGCTTGCTTTGCTTCGGTTCAAGTTTGAAATGGTCAATGCAATTAAACAGGACCTTGCCACAGTTATGAGATCGAAACCACTCTGTCTCGGTAGTTGCTTCATAGGAAATTTGAGTCGAGACCAGCGAATAACAGGTTTAAGACGCTATGCAGTGGGTAGGCTCTGAAGGATGGATATTGCCTGAGTGTTCTTCTCAAACTAAACCAAACAATCACAATGTGGAAAGCAAACTACTCAGCTAATGTCAATAAGTTTGTCTCATGCTGGACGCCCCAAAGAATGGATTGCTTGTCCAAAATATGAAAGAGTATAAAATGTCGTCGATGTGCTAACATAACGATATATTTCAATTTTCCTAGTTTTCAGAGAAGCTAATAAATCTGTTATCCCCAGTGAAATAATTATTTATTTTTCTTTGATGTCTCTATAGTATTATGATGCATTACTGGGGCAACAGATTGGCGTTTTTTGTTGTTGTTATTTTTCACACGATATTAATGTTTTGACTCTAAGAAGAACATAACATAATGAGGTCAAAGCAGATTTGGACTAAGCCTGACATAGGTCATTGTATTAGCATAGTGGTGATAAAAGCAATAACTGAGGTTTTCGGTTGTTCTTTTTTTTAATTGCAGACGATCTGGTTGAGATCCAAAATTGCAAATCTTCTGGTTTCAAAAGGCCAAAATCTTCTGGCAAAGTTTTGAAAAGGAATGCTGTCTACTTGAGTTTCGAAAGGGCAGATATTCTGAGGAAGTTTTGATTTGGCACTAAACTGATGTTCTGGAGCGGTTTTGAAGAGGCAGATCGTCACTTTTTTGACAGAGACAATAAAACTCTTCTCCTACTGGCAGTTTGTTTGGTATAATGAAAAGTGAACTATTCTTTCATAAACTTTGGGTGGTTCAAGTCGACACCCCAGTCAAGACTAATACCCTCAGCTGCTCCTTTTCCTTATTTCAAGCAAACGAATCCTCGCGCGTGTGTCCAGATCCTGAAGGGCAATGCTGTGGCTTACCAACTCTGTCCAGCACAAAACCAGGCACATAATGGTGACCATCCGCGGTCTTGATTTGGTAGGCTGGTCTAAGGCTTCCGTTCTGACCTTCAGAACTCAACATCACGCGCAGGCCAATCTTATTCTCTAAGCGATTTAAGTTTCTCCCCTCGCTGCATGTTCGTGCCAAACCTCTGGATGAGTTAGGCATTCGAAGACCTTCACTAATGTTTGTGTTTTCCCGACTGCTGTTTTTGGACACAGCATGAGGTGTATCTAGGTCAGAGCCCGGAGGCTGGTTGTCTGGTGGAACGTTGAACATGACACGGCGTTGTTCGGGGCTGCTGTTTTTGTTGGTTCCTGAGGCTGAAGACAAAGACGATTTAGTCAAAATGCCCCCCTTGTTTTTGCGAAAGTTGGATGCAGTAGTTACTGGTTGCCTGCCAGCGAAATGTGATGATGAGCTGTAGATGGAATTGCAGTTGGCATTGTCTGTCTGTTTGCTTACAGCATTGGCGGAGTGAGAAAAAGTGGCTTTCGGGTTGTTTCTGGTGTCACAAACATTACTCGTGCTGGCTGAAGGTTGTTCTGAGTATGTTATATTATTGATTGTTTCGTGATCTGCTCGATCAAGATTACCTCCAGGATAGCCATCGCTGCCATTGTCCCAATAAGCGTAGCTATCCTTCCGCTGTCTTCTTGCTATCTCATTATCAGACTGGCACCGTGGAAATCTAGTTCTTGGTGCTTCGGTTCTATCTGCATATCCGGCAACCCCTTCGCCATCTCTCCATGTAGTTTTACCTCCACCTTTTACAGAATCACATACGTTCAAGTCATCTCTCCGATCTATACCTGGCCTTGATCCAGATTCAGTGTTCGGCGCATGAGGATACAGCGTGTCGCTCGTGATGACAGCCAACGACGGTGACTGACCAATCACAGCTTGATTTCTCAGTGCCAGCACGTTGACATTTTGTGCGGGGATGAAAGTGATTCTTCCCGCCTCCCTGTCCGTGACGTAGAAGGCAGCCGGGCTGATGCGTCCAGAGGGATCTTCTGGCCTAGTTGCCGGACAAAAGACCTCTTCACCCGTGACCTTTGACACTCTGTCGGTACTTCCTTCATGGCCGAAATCGCCAGTATCATCGGAAATTCCCGAATAAATGTTGCTATTTTTGGAATAGGATATGGCCACGACATTCTCATTCTTTTGTCTCCTTCTTTGACGAATTTTGCGAAGATTGTTGTAAGGACTACTTTTCATAGTGTTTTTATTGTTCTTCTTCATTTCATAGCTAGCCTCACTGCTACGCGGAGTGATACATTCGGACACAAAAGACTGGTTATCGAAGGTACGTTGGAAATCGTAGGATTCCATAATTGAGTCCGTGATCTCGCGGATGCCGATGGCAGTTTTCCGCCGCTGTTTGTCAATGGATCTCCTTCGCCTGTTATCTCGTTTTCCGTCTTCCTCCGCGTCTGTTGACCAACCGGACCGTAGCTGTTTACTGATAGCCATTGCGTCGTTGAGATCGGCTCGAACTCGGGACAGTTTCGAAAGACTGGCTACGCTATGGATACTTGGCGTGCTACTGCGGCGCCTTTTTCTGAGCTGGGCATAATACTGTCTCAATCGTTCATCGTCTTCATCATCTAAATCGTCGTTATTCCGGGCAAAGTTTTGACAAGGGAATGTCACTTTGGCGTTGTTCTCATTATCACATCCGCATTCATTACTATTCTTACGCCGTGGATAACCTATATCGTGGTGCTGCAGTGAGGGTGGAGGCTGTGGTCGATCGTGATAGCGCTGTTCAGGGTGAAGACGATAGCCACCGCGACGATGATGGGAGTAATGACTACCGCTGAGGCTGCTGCTGTAGCCGCTCAGGCTGTCGTTGGTGCTGTAACGACGACGTTTCATCTGATGGTAGTGGTGGTCGGGATGGAGGGCGTAGGCGGGGATGTAACCTTTGTCACCCGGGATGTATACCTCTCCTGCGATTGGGATAAAAAAAAAAAAAGAAAGTTATACCTTTCTTGCATTTATTAAGTAATACACAGACACTATATCAATGTTTATTTGCAATATAAGAATCGCCCAGTGGATTTCCTTACCCTATAAAACACGTTTAAAAAATGGAAACGGGCTGGTCGCATCGGAAGGATGAAAGACAGCAGATGGACAAAGCGCGCGTTGCACTAGATGGAGGCCTAGAAAAGGAAAGAGAACAAGCGGACGCCCCGAGAAACGTTTGGAGAGATGATCATTAGGCAGACAGGTGGGCGGACATGGACAAGATGGACAGAAAACAGAGAAGAATGGAGATAACTGGCAGCGACTAAACTGTGCAGTAGGCGAACAGGGTCTAACAAGACAAGACAAAACAAGGTTTGCGTCCAAGAAAAGGTTATCGACAGTTTACACTATATCTTTGGGCACTAAACGGATATTATTATTATTATTATTATTATTATTATTATTATTATTATTATTATTATTTTATATAGCGCATATCCATTTTTAAAATGCCCCGTGCGCTTTACAGAAGAAACCTGTCAACTAAAGAGCAGAATGGAGCGCCGGCGAAGCGCTCAACACACTACACTGCTTCTTTCTCTCTCCCTGTCTCGCTCACTCTCTCTATCTATCTCTATCGCCACTCCACCTCCCACGAAACTCTTCTGCTTATCTTTCAACCCTCTGGACCCCAGGGTGTATTAAGAAGATAGATTTTGATAAATGTCTGACTCACATTTTAAGTACACTTTCACTTCTTTCAGCGTCATAATTATCGTTCCCTCTGTAACATTCTGTACCTAAAAAATTAAATTTGAGTTTGAGTTTGGGTTTAACAGCTCGCCGGCACGATGACGGCCATTTTTTTTGCGCCTAAGACGAACCTTATGTCCAGATATGTAAATACTGTGCGCACCCCGGAAAACTAAAGGGTAAAAGCGCAGTTCAGCCCTCCAAGTTGGTATGGATATTTTCATAACTTAACATCGATTACTTGTGATATTTCAAGAAAGGGGTAGGGATGCAGTTAGTAATCAAAGTAATCAATACTAAGTAATCAAAATGCCTAACACTGTTTGGAGGGCTAAACTGCACTTTTACGAAATAAAGATCCGTGATAAATGTCACACACATGTCCCGTGTGTGATACTACTGCGTATAAATTTGGGGTCCAGAGGCAGAAAGGTTAGTTGTATGCAAGTTTACGTAAACCTTACCAACAGGCCGGTTAGCATGGAGACAACAGGAAGTCACGTCACACCTCACATCCAGATCATCCATGTTTAAGGATTGGTTGAGGTCCATAGGCTCAAGGCCAGGGGGCGGGGTCAAATCTTGTCCGAAATTGATCTGAGCCAGGCTGTTTTCTGCATTGGTCAATAAAGTCTGTAGTTTTTCCACATCCATTTCTTTCTGAAGGAAAAAGACAGTCGCAAAAAAAAAACTGTTATTGACACAGTCATGGTTATCCAAAAAGAAAGTTATTTCTGCCAATATTTTGCCATGCAAACGTCCTGAATTTGTCTGAAAACATTTTCAGTCTACTTTTGAAGAATGAATAAGCTTCAAAAGTTTAATACCAGGTTAAAATTGAAGTTCAGGCCTGACCGTTGAAAATTACCGATACAAAGTCGTCGATTTTTAAAAAAATAGATTTTTTAAAATAATGTTTTATTTCGTTCTCGAGTGTTGTCCACTTTCGGCTTTCATAGTTTTTATTTGATTGTCTCTCAAGATGTGTGTTCACCTTGAACGGGAAAATGAATTAAGAATTCACGGCGAACGATGCAGGCCAAGTAATATGATTTAAATTTTTTATTTTCTTTACCTGTTTCTAATTTTCTAGTTTTATCATTAATTTGGAATTCGATGAAATTGGCACATCTTGTACAATACAGAATCTATCTGATAGAGAGAGAGAGAGAGAGAGAGAGAGAGTGGAGGGGATTTTTTATTTTTGTTTTTGCGGGAGGGAGGATAGAAATAGAAAGAAAGAGGGCACAGGAGGGACGGGGGCGGGTCTATGCCCTATAACACTGGGTGCCTCAGCTAGTAACAGTAATACTTGGAAACTCACTTGCTTGATAAAATCTCGCAGTGTTTCAATCTCTGTGTTGGCATTAGTTAGCTCCGCCTCCAAGTGCTCGAAAGACTGCAGAACTGCCATACTGCTACCGGTGCTGGAAATACTGACACGTGTGACACGCCCCTTAGGAGTTCTCTTCCACAGGATTAGCTGGGGAGAGTGATTGATATATGGAATACTGACAAAAGGATAGTACATGTGGTCTTGAATGGAATTGTACATTGATATCTTTGAAGCCACGTTGTTTTAATTATCAAACTAATAATAAGTTATGAAGGGATCATTTATTTATTAAAATATTTATCATAGATAATATACACAAAATTGCAGACTATACAAATAAACGTTTAATTAGTTAGCAAAAGCCATTGGATATACAAATAAAAAATGGAGACATCGAAAGATAAAAATCGTGAGGTCCTCGCATGTAATGTTTCATTTTTTTTTTCTTCCTTTTATTTTAAATTGTAAATAAAACAATTTCTATCTGTTTTTTAGTGGTAATTTCTGCTGTCCCATTTTCCATAATACCGGTACCTATTTACGTTTGATGGGACTTTTCTTTGTTTGGACATCTGAGTTTCCACATTTATTCTAGTTCTACAAACAGTTTCAGTGTTTTGCTTGCTACTACTTTCTCTAAGTTACCATTCATTGAAGAGATTTTTTGGGTTTAAGTTTGAGAAAAGCACGTCGGCACGATAACGTCCATACTTTGGAAAGGCCAGTTTACACTGGTAGGTTTTAGAAATAGAAAAAAGGAATGGGGGACTGTGTGGGGTAGAACTCTCCTGGCTTTCCGTCTTTTGTTTTTCCGGTTCCCCATTTGAAACATGACCAAAACAAACGATGTGCATCGCTTCTCATTCAGAAAACAGACCAGTGTGTAAACAAACAGCGTTTCAAAGGGGGAAATCGGAAAAACAAAAGACGGAAAGCCAGGAGAGTTCTTCCCACACACAGTCCCCCATTCCTTTTTTCTATTCCTAAAACCTACCAGTGTAAACAGGCCTTTAGGAAGAAACAAGTCCACAGACAGAATAACAGAACGATAGGACAATAATAGGAGACTCTACCAGAAGCACTCACCAATCCCCCGCCACTGAAAAGATTGTGCGCCATGATTTGGGTGGGGGGGGGGGGGTGGGGGAGCTCAATAAATTTCAGTGAAGAGAAAAAGAAATATATGCACCACATAAAGAATTAAAATTTTAAATACAAAACTCCGCAACTTACTTTGGGAATAAAAACAAAACCAATAGCCATTATTATGCATATCCACAGCCCCACAACTGCGCATGCGCCAATCACAGTCGGCCAGCTCCGGAAAACCACGAAGACGATAAAGTAGGTCGTTGCTACCGACAGCGTCGCCAAGGAGCTGACAACGACGCACATGGAGTCATTGATATTGGGCAGAAGCATTCCTCGCATCCACCAAGCTTCTCGCAGGCCAAAGAACAGGAAGGGCAGTTTGTAGCTGATGAACGCTCCGACCCATAACAAATACCACTGGCTTTGGCAAGAAGTGACCAGTGTGATGTCACTGATGAACAAAGTAGGGTTGGCTCCTCCCACAGTCTGTTGAAATAGTTATTTGTGATCGGGATTATTTTGTAGTTGGATGACATTGAAGAAATAAATTAATGTTTGTCATCAATGAATAGAAATTTTCCTCTAGTTTCCAACCTCCTTTCTTTTCACTCATTCTCTTTCAACCATTTACATCCCATATTCTCTCTCTGTCTGTCTGTCTGTCTCTCTCTCTCTCTCTCTCTCTCTCTCTCTTTCTCTCTCTCTCTCTCTCTGTCTCTCTCTCTCTCTCTCGCTCTGTTTCTCTCTGTCGCCCTCAATCTTTTACTCTCTCTCTCTCTCTCTCTCTCCTTTTCTGTCTCCCTGTTTCTAGCTTTCTTTCTGTCAGTGTCTATCCCCCTGTCTCTCTTTCTCTCTCCCCCTTCTCTCTCTCCCCCTTCTCCCCCCTCTCTCTCTCTCCCCCTTCTCCCCCTCTCTCTCTCTCCGTCCCACTCTCTCCCCCTCCTCTCCCTCCCCCTTTCTCTCTCTCGATACCTTTATACCCCAGATTCGTACCTCATGAACCAGGATCAACCATGCAAACTTCAGAGGATCGAGAAAACGCCAGAGAAGGATGACTACCACATCCAGCACCAACAACACCGACGTCAGCATCAAAAGTCGGACATCCTTGATCACCTGTAGGAATGGGAAGACTATTTTAATCAATATTTGTCAGGGTTTATGTGACAAACATAGACCATATGATAAAAACAAGACGAGGAAGAGGAAGGAGAAGAAGAATAGAAGAGGAAGAATGAGAGGAAAAAGGAGAAAGGGGAGGAAGAGAACAACAACATTAACAAAAACAACAGCAACAACAAGAACAACGACAGTCGTTTCATTTGAAAAAGATAAATTTACTGGGGTTAGTGTTGGTGCTGAAAAATGCTATGCACCGTCAGAATACAGAACAAGCGACAGTATCATTTAGTACTTATTCCAAAAAAAAAAAAAAGTATTTAAAAAACTGAAACTTCGGAAAAATGAGGCTATAGGAGATCTTCAGAAGGAGTTAACTTTTCCTCAACAAGTTGGTGTTTCGGCCCTTGACTATGGATGCCAAGCCACAAACAAGTCATGAGTCTGGGTGTTTTTCTACAGACAAAAATGCAGTGTCTGCCAATCTGCATGCGTCAATCACTGTAGGCCCCCGCCCACTCACCACTCGTTTGGCTCCAGCCAATCGGAAGATCTGGTTTACTCGCCATGTTTTGCCAATCATTGGGCCGTAGATCAAGCTGAAGGAGATTGCAAGCGATGCTGGTCTGACCTGTTGATCAAAAGAGAGTTAATATTCAAAGGCCTAACTAGAATGGGACAGGTTGGATGTGTGCCCTGGTGACAAATTAGAACCAAATATTTCAGTCTAAAAGTTCAACTAGAATTTTAAAGAAAACGGTTTTCAAGCAGCTCAAGAGAGAGAAGGAGACAGAGGACAGCGAGACAAACAATAAATTTTACATAATATGAGAATAAAGAATTATTACAGAATTGTGGAAGAAAATGCAATTCATACCTGGCAAATAATGTCCGCAAATTTCGGTGAATCGTCCAAAAAATAGTCCATTCCGTACGAGGCACAGCACACACTAGCTAGTATCCCGCCGCTTGCTATTACAATATTCAGCCGTGGACTGGACATCTTGATAATCCTGACGAAAGGAGAATATAATAAATATGGGTCAGTTAAACTTTCAAAGCTGAAAAAAATAAACATTGAAAACTCACAAACTGCACTCTAAGAAGGGAGATATGAGTAAATGAAAAAAAATGTTTATGTGGAACCATTATTATGTTCCAAGCGTGCAGTACAGTATTTAAACGTGTAATATATGTATAATCATATAATGGAGAGTCATGTATGCATGTATTATGTACGTATGTATGTATATATTTGTATGTATGTAAGTAAAACAAAATGTCTATAGTTAACCTCTTTCCATTATATTAATATTTTTTAAAAAAAGAATGTCAGCGACACTGCATTACTCTAATATTCACCAGAGAAGCAGATTTGGGGGGCAAGAATGAAAGGGACCATAGCAAGTATTTCCGCTTCTGTACAATGTGAAGTATTGTGTGTCTAATAAGATATTGTACCGGTACATTTGATATGTATTTAATGGAAATAAATAAATTTGATATGTGTGTATGTATGCTTGAATGTATTTATTTATTTATTTGTTACTGTTTTGCTTATAATGTGTGTCTGTTTCTTCATCTGTCTGTATGTCTGTCTCGTATGTCTGTCTCGTATGTTTGTTTCGTCATCTTCTCTGGTCACACTTTTAGTCTGTTAATTTGTTCACGCTACTTGTGTCACTGTCTATTGAACTGCCCTGCCATTAGTCTGTTTGCTTGTCTATCTGTTCACATCCTCACCTGTTGCTTCTCAGTACAAAGTTAAACACCAAGCAAGCAGCAGCGAAAAACAAAGCCGTAGTGCCAAGTACCACAGCGAGGACGTAGACCGCTGACTGAGTGGATGACGTCGGCGTTGTCGACAAGGACAAATTGCTACCGCCTGCACGTGCTGCCGCTGCTGACGTCAGGTTGCAACTACTACCAGTGAGAACGGGTGACGTCATTATTTTTACTGGTGACGCCACTGTGTTAACTGATGACGTTATTTTCGTAAACCTGAGAAATTTGCATTATATACGTGCAGATCACGCCTTTGCCTGTGGCGACTGGCTGTCAGCGCCGAACTCTGTCCCTGTTGATAAAGTGAAATATAATCTGTTGTATTACTAGAAGAGGTATGAGGTACCCGGCTCCACCCGGGATTGAAATTTTTCTCTCTCTTTCTCTCTCTCTCTCTCTCTCTCTCTCTCTCTCCCCCTCTCTCTCTCTCTCTTTCTCTCTCTCTCTCTCTCTCTCTCCCTGATCTAGACAACGTCCCATGATATTCCAGTCTTACTTCAGAAAACATGTGCGGCAGGAACTACGCACCAACTGAACGCTTGTTAACCCTGTCATGCCCAGACTGAAATGGCCAATCCTCAAACTTCTGAAATAATATGCTGTACTGATTTTTTATATAGTCAGATTATTGCAAATGTATGAATATTTATTGGAAAAATCATGTGTTAATAAAATAGGAAGAGTAAGTGCGTTGAAGACAGAGCATTTTGACTCCAGGCGACCTGTTTCAAATATGACACCCAGGGCGCTAAAGGTTTAAGTACAATCTTACCGCCCGGTAGACTTATCACAGGGAGCACAAAAAGAGATCACTGTATTTTTCATCTTTACAACTCGTACAAAAATACTTGAAATTTGAATAAGCACAATTAGGTCGATAGTGAAGAGATTGGGTTTAATTAGTTGACACTACAGAAACTTAATTTCATAATTTTTGAAATTGTCATGAGAACATAGCTGTGAGCAAAGAATGGCCAAAATTGCACCACAATGAAATACTCCCGCCCACTTTTTTTTCTTTATATAATAACATGGTTTCACCGGCCAATCTGACTTCACAAGCTGGAAACAAGTAACTGGTCGTTATAAGGGGGATATCATGTAAAGCCCGAAACGGCACAGTCAGCTGCTGGCAGACAAGAATTGCACACTACATTTCCTATAGTTCATTTTCTTAATCATACAAAGTCCGGTCAGACACAGTCAGCTTCTGCCATTATTTGGTGTACATTTCGCTGGCAGCGACTACTAGGTCTGTCGTTCCGGGTTTAGTATGATTCCCTCCTCCCCATCTTTTAGGCACATTGCTTGATTTGGGCATTATTTATTTGTTTATTTATTTATTTATTTATTTATTTATTTATTTATTTGTTTATTTATTTGTTTGTTTATTTATTTGTTTGTTTATTTATTTATCTATTTATTTATTTATTTATTTATTTATTTATTTATTTGTTTATTTATTTGTTTGTTTATTTATTTATTTATTTATTTATTTGTTTATTTATTTATTTATTTATTTTACTCGGTTTAGTAAAACTGGTGTGTGTTTAGAAGGTAGATAATATTATATTGTTGAGTCGCAATTCCTCCGTGTCCTCTGCCGTGAACTTTCTCCTTCTCTGGTTCCAACCGTTCGCGCTTTCTTTGCTTCCGGCGTTGGCCAGATTTTATTGGTCGCTACACAACCCCCCTCCTGACAAGCCTACTATTATTTTTGTTTCACACGTCTGTCATGTCAGCAAATTATGGCCATTTGCGAGGTCAGTTTTCAAGCCAAATTCAATTAAGAAATAACTGGAAGAGATTCTCAAAGTTAATCAATAATTATTGATAAAAATGAGTTCAACCGAGCAATTTTTGCAATTTTATAGGTGGATGTTAAATTACACCTTCATGAATCCTTCTGACCTACAAAAATAATGTTCATGATTAATACAAACGCCAACCAGCAAAGATATTGTTGAGTCGCAATTCCTCCGTGTCCTCTGCCGTGAACTTTCTCCTTCTCTGGTTCCAACCTTCGCGCTTTCTTTACTTCCGGCGTTGGCCAGATTTTATTCGTCGCTACAATATTATACATCAACATTTCATGCTCCAGTGATTATGCTTTTTTTTTTCTTGTAATATAGTGATAAACAAGATAGTAGTGAATGTACCTTATTAATTCACTTTGAGTTGGACGGATGGTAATTTACCGTAAATAGAAGCACCCGAGACACAGGATGCCGAGACTGAGTAATTCGTCATATTCCGTCCGTCGACTTACGCGCGTATCATCCATGTCAACATTCCAACAATTCGCACCACACCCATTCAGAATGGAACGACAAAGGGGGGTGGTAATCACCGTATTTATATTTGTGGACACATAGAGGGAGAAGAAATGGCTCGTCTCAGCAGTCTGTGTCTCGGAAAGCACAAAGCTTTCCTAAATGGATGGAATGGTTTCTTCCTATTAATTTCATTAATACGTATCGCGCTAGTACGTACGTCGTATGTGTTGAATCATTTTAATGGAATGTCGTCAAATATTCGCATAACTCCATTGTTGCCCAACGCTGTAAATGGCTGCTAATACTAACTTGACTTGATTTGAAGTTACTGTAACGTTATGGCTCATTCTACTGCTGCGAGATTTGAATCATCGTCTGGCCTCAGTCGATTTTTCTAGCTAAACCAATGGTTTTCAAGAATCCCTGGCCATGTCCTTCCACTTGCAACAGCAGTTTTCCTCAGTTCTTTCCACATTATGAAATCACATCTTAAAGTTTTTTCACAATCATACTTTCACGGAGGTAATTACTGAAACTATTGGAAACAAACTTCTTTATTATATAATTGCAATCAGATGAAGATCTAAAGAAATTACCCCCCACCCTGTATAACTACGGCGATCCGACGTAAATTTGTATAGGACTTCCGTAAGGTTGGTAGGATACCTGTGTGAGTGGGTTAGTTCCCTACATCACACAAACAGTTTCCAGTTGATCTTTGTCATTCCTACATGCAAACCTGACTTCAGTCCTGCGCATTCGATTTCCTCGGAGTTGTTGGCTGGGTCTCCACCAGACCTTTAGTGTATTTAGGTCTCTATATCAAGAGATTCGCTGTCCTTGACATTTACATCTCACTTGTCTTGTTTGTTTTTTGTTGTTGTTTTTTTTTTTCTTGTTCTTGTTTCTGTGTGTTTTTGTGGTAGCGATTAGTTTTTTTTAGAATTTTGCCCGGGCAGCGGCCTTGTTCGGCCTGCTTCTCTCGACTTTCAACTTGCCAAGGTATCTTGTACGGTGCGCAACGTGTAGATGGGCCCTCCAAGATTTTCTTTCCTATCCGAGAAGACTAGGAGTTCTATCCTACCTACCATTATGTTCAGAAACAGGAATTTTTTCCCCTGTAAAAAAATTCCAACACGCCTGCACCGACGGGGATCGAGCCCGGTACATCCGGCATGAGATGCGAGCACCTTGCCTCTAGACCACCGTATCCCAGGCGTTGTAGTGGACCTGCTGCTGTGTTACATAGATATCATTCCTGGGGGTCCTCTTCCGATTGAAATTATTCCCCCAGGGGAACCAAATGCCCTCCGACTGAAAACCACAGCGCTGTACTAAAACTAGTAATCCTGTTTGTTTATATAGGTGAAACAGCTGCACTTGTGAATGAAAACGAGTAGGATCGCGACATCATGTGTGTCAGTGGTTCTCAACCTTTTTTAAGCACTCGGCCCCTTAGGCTCCAAATATTCTTCCCCCCCCCCCCCAAAAATATCTAAAAATCCCCCACTTAACCCCAGCAGATATAGCTCAAAAGAAGACAGACTACACACAGATTATAATGTTAAGTGTTTCAATGCCGTATAAATGACGATAGGTATGCTGATTATCCGTTATAAAACAGAAAGCATTCTTCATCAATTGCACCTAAAGGAAATAAGCCTTTTCTATTCAGAAAACCCATCTACGGGTGATGTGGAACAAGTCAGTGGATGCCATGTATTTGCCTCCCAAATCGTCCTCCATTCATTTACCCCCCCCCCCCCCGCCTTCAAATCGCCCTATTGTCGCTCTTTCCTCCCTCCCCCTCCACCCCCCCCCGAATTCAAAATTGCTCTCCAGGGGAGGGCAATATCTCCCACGTTGAGAACCACTGATGTAAATAAATAGTAGGCTCTAAGAATAATTAGGCAAGTTAAGTGTGCGCATGTCTTCAACAATGGGCAGGTCGTTCCTCAACTTTTGCTTTCTTTTTTTTTTCTTTTAAACTACAATTGTTTCTCTCCACATATCAGCATTTGATAAGGAATGGAAAGACAACAGAGTGTTATCTTTCGGTGAAATTGGCTGATATACAGGGAAAGGTAATTAATCAAATTAATTTAAGATAGAGACTGTTAATTAAGTTACGATAAGGGCAAATTACTGACCAAACAATGTGAATTGAAAGTATCGTTGGGCTGTTTTCTTTATTTGCAGACGGTTCCAATTTCGTCACTGCTCTAGGGTAATGGCATATGTCAGACGTATGCCAAAGGGCATCTGAAGGTTCACTGCATTCCTGAACATGGGGGCTATCAGTTAATATGATAGAAAAAGAAATTAGGAAAATGTAATAGTCCAGTAGAACCATACTGGCATGAGTCACCAAATGAAAGGAAATAGAACCGCTTTTTCTTAATATCTCAAAAGAGTAAAAAATGACTTATGCCGTAACTGTAGAGCAGTAATGATTTTACCCCGTAACTTTCTCCGTTGTTTTTTTTTCTTAAACCATGATGCCAGCTTTGGCCCAATAAATCAGCTAAGTTTTCATCGCTGTGCTGTCAGAACTATAGAAATGTATATAGTTTGTTGCGGCCTCCAAGCCTTGCAGTTACCAAATGTATAAGATTACCACTTAGAACTCTTTACATTCTTAGGCAAGGAGGCAAGGCACGTTCATTCCTCCTGTTGCTGCACAAGGGTTAATGCAATGTTCATGAGGACAATGGAACTACCTGTCTTGCACAAGCTGGCAACTTTGAATATTCGTTTCACTTAGACCTGAAAGAATGTTATCTTGTATGTTACTTTATTGTGTTGAGAGGAAAAAGTCGCTAACCCTAAGTATGAGTGATTAAGTTTAAGAACACACACGCAAATTATCTGCACATCTGGACCGTTCCTCACCAGCACCACCCATGCCTAAGTAATGAAGTATTAAATAAAACATTAACACCTAAAGTATCCGCTCAATAAATAAACGATAACTGCAATCGATATTATCGAAAAAGGTATTATATGCACAGACAAACAAATAAATTAAACAAACAAATACCCAAACTGAGAAATAAACGAACAAAAATAAAAGAGTAAATACACAAAATATATAAGTCATTAAAAAATATGCAGCTGATTAAGCAGACAGATAAATAAATAAATAAATAAATAAATAAATAAATACATTTTCTATTTAAAAAATAATCCAGGGATGCTGATCGCGGTTTAGCACAATCAACAAAGTTTCGCCGTGTACAGCTTGTTATAGTATTTATAGTAAAATATTTTCGACTCACGGTGCCCTATTTCTGAGTACGAAAGTTTTGTCTTTGACTCTCCGAATTGGGAGATCTCTACGAGTAAATAAACATATAAATAAATAAATAAATAAATAGATTTTCTTACCTCCCAAATACAAATAAGCTGTCCAGTCACAAAATATTACAATGGCATCACTACCAATATTTACACAAAAATAACAAATCCTGGCCACTGTAGGTTCATTATTTTGGTCAGGCAAAACATGTTTACTTCTACCAAAGTCCTCTCTTACTTAGTCTTAGATGGCTACTGAAAGCCCAGCGCTTTGAACGAGTAACAGGCGTTATTGTATCATTGACATGTAATCTACCTCAAATAGCAACGTAAAGCTGTGTTCTCATGTGTACGGAAACGTCTACGGAAACGAAAATGATATGCGGAAACGACGTGCGGCAATAAAATTTTGTGTTCCCATGTGTACGGAAACGGAAACGGCCAAAATAAAGGAAATTCTCACTTTTGTTTCTCTAGTCATGAGATTCGTTCTTTGCAGTCTGCTATTTTTTCTCTCTCTTACACCATGGCATCTCTTTCGTCCAGAGCCGAATGCAGTTTCTTGCTTTGGGAAGAGGAGTCCGTTTTAATATCTCTCTCCTCCACCACAGAGGCATCAAAAGAAAACAAAAACGTCCCCGAGAGCGCCGGTGGTGGGTCCAGGATTATTTCTCCATTCTTTCTTCCAGCTCTCAGCTCAAATTAACACATTGCAGCATAAATTGTGTGAGAAATTGAGAAAGAGTTCTGAAATCAACTTTAAATGATTGCTCCCACCTTTTGTTCCATCAGATAGTCTGATCCCAAAGAAGCAGACGAACAATGTACTGAAAGACAAACAGAAAGCTTTATAGGCGATCTTTTTTGCCATCCAGCATTCAAAGCAGTAATGTTGCCTAATTCGGTACATATATTTTGTTGTGAGTTTTCCAAATCCGTTGTTCTGGCAGTGTGTGGGAGTAATGTTCTTCATGTGAGCAATGTGCGTGTGTGCAGTATGCGTCAGGGACCTATGTGCCTTTGATATTATATTCAATGTAGTTCTACCACTGGTGGTGTGACAACAAATTTCCTAACAATAGGGTGATAAAGTTATATCTTATCTTATCTTATGTTGTTTGCCACAAGAATTACAATGGTTAACAATGCAACAAATGTTCACTGTTTCATTACAGACATCCCTTTTTTTCCATTTTTTAAACGAACCTGTCTTTGCCTGGTAGTGATGTAGGCCTAATTGCAAATAATTCTGATTTCCAAATTTGTATTGGAAAATCTCAGCAATTAAGCTTATATTATACTAGCTGAGGTCCCCGGCCATGCCCGGGATAAATCGGTTTGAATATTGGTTTCAGTTCTGGGTGGTTATTATGGACCTGCTTGATCTGGCCTGTTCCTATTTGTTTATTTTATTTTTGTTTGTTTGTTTTTAAATAAGTCTTACTGCTCTGCCTTTGTGAGTTGACACCCTACGCATCCCGTACAACAGCATGATTTGCGCACGGGTGTGTTTGATAGTGAACACATCGCAGGAAGTGATAACGAAACCTTAAAATGGCGAACCATGACTCGAAATAGATCTAAATGATGGCGAAACAATAAATTTCCAATAAAAAAAACTACACCGATTTCGAACATCTGAATAGGCTAAGAACCTCCGATAAATCATAAAAAGATTCCATGCCAAATTTGGCCCCAATCTGGTCAGTGGTTTCTGAGATAGGCGCACACAAAAATCTCAAGTCCACAAATATATATAGTATAGATTAGCCTTGAGGTTTTTCTTTTCTTTTTTATTTAATGCACAATTCTCAAAGACTCCACACTTAAAGCAATCATGTTATGACACAGATATGTACATGCCTATTATATGTATTCACGTATTTCCATATTCCCAACTCAGGAATGCTCGAATAGAGATCTAAAGATTAGACTTGCTCTATTTACGAGCCATAAAGGGGAAAGGGGATGGGAGAGTGTCAGCGAATGAAAATTGTATATAGACCCTTTTCATTTCCGCGTTACGGTTGTTTGCGGGGAGCCGCACGGCATCGAAAAGCACCGTGTAGGGCAAAAACCTCCACTTGCCTTAGTGATGGCATCTGAACATGTGCACAGTCTAAGCAAAGACGCATTTTTACGCCAGAACCAGCACGTAATGGGTTTGTACGTTGGGTGCCCAACAAGAGGATGGCATCGTCCGACTGTTGTCCACCGCTTCCGCCCTACAAGTGGGACACGCCGCCATTTTGTTTGCAAATCACGTGATATGGAGGACGGTAAATGAAAAGGGTCTATAGGGGCGGGGGAGATGTCGGGAAAGCAAGGGGACTGCGCAGTTTTTAATTATGAAACTGATTTTGTTTGAAAAGGATAAAGAGGAAAAAAGCAAATTAAGTGGTTGGATTTTGTAAAACTCAAATTGAATAATAGATCTGGTTTCTTAAATACAAGGGTCAAATAGTACATAAATATCTAGATCTAGTCCATACAAAATGCTATCAAGTTTTAGAACATCAAGGCTTTGTCATGCCTTGTCATGGACAGTCACCTCTAATGGCAGCTCGTACGAGTCGGGTGGGAGGGGGGGGGGGGGGGGTTGAAGTCAAGATTGTAGAAGGTGTACAGGGTTACGGAGTGAATGTGGGGGAAGTGAGACATGGATAAAATCAATCCTACATAGACCTACATTTAGCCAAATATAAATACATTCAGGGTTGGTGTTAAAACAGCCGTTTGTGAGGTGATCCGCTGGTGATGATTACTACATACATTAAGATATCAGTTTAGCTGGTAATCATTGTGTTCATGTAGCAGCAGTTTCTTTACAGCTTTACGAAACAACACACTTTAGTACAATCATGAAGTCAAAGGATAAAGCACAAACTCAACAGTCAATCATTTCTCCCCATCGCCTTTGCTGTACTTCCCTAAATATATTAATTGTGTAAATGGGAGTCCTTGTGGTCTGGCCTCCTCAGGTCAAAAAGTGTCTTGTTTTGTCTAACAAGCTCAGTGAGCTTCTCCATATCACTGTTTGTTATGTGCCACGGTCTTGGCATCTTTGCAATACAAAGGTTTCCGCCACACTGTTTGACCCACAGAGCCAGGTTTCAGTTCATACCAAAAAAAAAAGCACGGGGAAAAAAAGGCAGGAATGACGTAAGTTCCGGCTTGCGGCAGTGCGGCAACGGCTAAAAATCGCTACCCAGTGCGAAAAAAAATTTTTAGTCGTTTCCGCACGTCGTAGTCGTTTCCGTTTCCGCACACATGAGAACACCCTCTCTGTTTTACTACTTGATGGATTTTTTTAGTCGTCTCTGCACGTCGTAGTCGTTTCCGTTTCCGCACACATGAGAACACCCCTTAAGACGACACGAGGTGACTGGCATACTGAGCTACAGAACTGAGCAGTGGATTATCCTTTAATCCGGTTTATAAATTTAAAGCGGGATAATCCTTTACTTGGCTCGGAGTTCTCGTCCTTGGTACTGACTGACCTAGAAAACCGTTATATTTTTGCTGTCGGTGGTTTTGAAGAGACTGGAAGGAATGAAAGTAGGTAAGAATGGATTCCTCTTGACATGGGGAGGAGGAAGGGAGAGGGCAAGAGAAATGGACGGTGAAATTGAGAGGGAGAGAGAGAGAGAGAGAGGGTATGCATGAGAGAGCGAGGGAGAGAGAGAGAGTCAGTCAGAGAGAGATTGAGACTGACCTTGAGTTTGAAGAAAGGATGTCGACGTGATACGGCCATAATGTGCTATAAAGAAGCAAGATGATAGACAGAACATAGCAGAATGATGGGGCAGAAGAAGACCTATCAGAAGCGCCCATCAACCAAATGAACGAGAAAGAGACAGAGGGAGGGAGAGAAGTGGGCGGACATGACTGTGTCTACATACAGAATTAGTTTGGTAATGTCTAACCTTGCACAATGGTCTAAAACCCATCCTTGACCAGTCTTTATCCCAGATTCATCAGCTTTCTAAACCCCCCCCCCCCCCCGAAAACAACATTGCTTCTGATCTGTGCCCGATTCTAGTACAGTACTGACTAATTTGCCAAATACAAAAATACAGTATTATCCTGAATTGGGTCAGCTCGTGCAAGCAGGCAGTCAACGAGACGTTCCAGTAATGGGTAATTCTTAATATCATAGACACTTTGCACTACTGCATGCAAGAGATTAAGGCTGATACGATTATGTATGTATTGCTTTGTAAAAAAACAACTGTCTTGCCACTTTTTTTCTCCAGATTTCAAGTCTATGACTCCGTTTTATACGGAATTATGCCATACTGTAAAACATAACAACCATACAATACTAAAAATTTAATGGTTTTCCTCATTAGCAAGCCATGGGTTTCCATACAATAGGCCTGCTCCATTTCTGGAAGCTGTGTTCCATGAACTATCGCTTCCGTTCAATAAAAACCCTGCGCACTTTAATTAATGAAAGAAAAAATCCATTTCTCGAAACAGAGTTGTCAGCGAGTCGGCAGATTTTTAAAAATCCTTAGCAAAGAGCTTAAAGCAAAGATACCGGTACTAGAATTGATGAGGCAGCTAGTGCTTTCAGCGTGCACAGAATTCGCTCCGCCACCTAGCGGCAAACGCGGGGAAGTCATGAAAAGTGCAAGCAGGGAAAATATTGAAAAAAGTTCATTGTTCAACTATCGCTATAGCCCTTGATTGACTCACTTATTGTGGAATTATAACCTCAATCGTTGTGGGAAAACTGGCTTTTTTTTTTTTTTTTGACGCAGTGGCACTGTCACAATTTTGCATCATAAATTTCCTACTATATCAAGCATTCTTTTCATACTATTTGCCATGGGCACCGTCCCCGATTATCGAGCAAACTGTGTGCAAGTTTTTTAGTGTTGCGAAGAAGACAGTATCTAATGAAATCGTTTCGAGCATCTTTGCTTAAAGTGCTTTCAATGAGATAGCGGACCTGTGTAGGTAGGTTGTCATTCCTGTGTGCGAACATGATGCCAGTCCTATGCGTCGAACTTCCGTAGGGTTGCTTGGCTGGGTTAATACCTTTACTAAGTCTTATAACTCATTCAAAATTTTCGGGATTGGTCATCAACTCACCTTCGTCATCTTTGGTTAGAATTTGAGACGTACACAGCGTAAATTCCTTGGTTAGAATTTGAACCGAACACAGCGTAAAGTCCTTGGCTAGAATTTGATCAGTACACAGCGTAAAGTCCTTTTCTAGAACAGGCCTACTCATCTGTATCAATGTTGTCTATGATGATGTTATATAAATGCCCACGTGTTACATACGGCGCGGCAACAAAACGCAACTGTCAAGTGCTGCCGTGGTACGAAAAAACAATGTACGTGCCAAGAATCAAATTTTACAAGAGGCCAAAACGCGACCCAAGTTCTTGTTTGTTCTATCTCCATTTTCTCAACAACAAAAAAATGGAAATGTTTTTTGTATGTACAAGACGTAGATTTAATGCATACTTTGATACTGGTATAAACTCCGTTGTGGCACCCATCAAGCTGTTTCTAAATCCTTACCATAATACCCAAGACACAGAATACCGAGTCGAACCATTCCTTCTGTCACTATAAGTCGATAAATTGCATGCGTATAAATACGGTGAGTATTACTCTTTTTCATTCAATTAATAAGGGGTGTGATGAGATTTTGTTGCATTGTTGACATCGATGGTACGCGCACAAGTCGGCGGACGGAATACGACGAATTTATTCGTCTCAGTATCCTGTGCCTCGGATAATACTATTAGCCGCAAACGTCTAACGTCGAATTTTTTAGTTGTGCAAAAAGTGGAGTTGGAACAAACAAGAACGAATGACGTGAAAAGTCATTTCGCTTTGCTGTGTGCTTTCTTCTTTGTTCATCTATTATATATTTCAGTAACTTGCAACCTTTGGCATGACTAACTGACCAAACTATACACTCTTCAGGCCTTAAATTTGGCAGGAAGGTGGCAATTGAGATAAGGAAGATGATGGCTATAATTAAAAGTTGTTTACTTCAAGCATGTATTTTTAAAAAATAACCAATGTCTATTGCTATGTAACATCTGTATTTTTGCATGTTTGTTTCGTAATAATATAGTACCGTGCATGTCATAAAAAGTAATCATATCAAGCGTTCAGTTTGGTGCGTAATGTTGTGGTGCGCATGAGTTCTGAAGCAAGACTGCAGTTTATTACTTTTATTATACTAGAGAGGGGGGGTCACATGATTGTTTATTCTGGGCAATGCCCGGTAGTGCTCATTTTGGTACGTAGTGTTCTGGTGCGCATGTGTTCTGAAGCAAGAATGTAGTTTATTACTTTTATTATATGAGACAGAGAGAGAGAGGGGGGGGGCACATGATGGTTTATTCCGGGCAATGCCCGGTAGCTCATCTAGTTTTTGATATTTCATGACCAAAAGAACTTAATATTCCTGTATATCTCAGATTGGAAGATAGCGTATATTTCATTCTACAAAATGATGCTGAAAAAAGTGAATTTGACTTAGACTGAAGTATAATAATAATAATCATAGTAATTAAGTAGCTTTATATAGCTCTCTTTGCCTGGGTGCTCAATGCGCTTGGTAGAGAGATAAAAAATATAATAACACACTAGCATGATCGTATGCACACACTCACGTACACACACAACACTACGACCACTCATTAGAAAAGGCACAGAAATTCCATCAACAGTCGAAATACTATTTCTAAATAGATGAGTCTTTGAACTATTTTTAAACCTGTAGATAGAATCCAGCTCCTGGGTGTTCGATTGAAGCTCATTCCAGATACTGGGACCAGAAACTGAAAACGAAGGACGACCTCCGAATGTTTCCAGATTGTATACGGTCTTTTGCCATTGTACAGCAGAGTAGCGCTACCGCAGAGTCACAAAAGAAAGCCATTTCAATGCCACTATGAAAAGACAGTTTAATGTCACAACGGATGATTTAAATACAGGTAGAGACCTACTCAAAAAACATTTATTTGCTTTCACTGACAATATTCTTGTCAGCATTTTCATTTTTTGCTTTGCCACGCATTGAAATGTGAAATCAAAAACATGTTAACCGGTCTTTTGAAGTTGTCAGTGGATATAAAAAAAAGGTACCGGTATAGTGAGAGATAGGAGGCAGTAATATGAATGGGGTTTCAGTGGTTTGTTTGGTGGTGTTGTATTGATCGCTAGGTATGTGGGTACACTAGGCGACAGGTTAGGCCTTGTTTGAGGTATCGTTTTTATATGGCCTTAATAGCTTGTCAAAAAGTTGACCGGGTACACTGGAGAGAGGGAGGAAGAGGGGGAGAGAAAGGGCGAGAGAAAGAGAGAGGGGAGAAAGAGACAGAGAGGGGAAATGGAGGGGGAGAGAAAGATCGAGAGACAGAGACAGAGAGATGAGAGAGAGAGAGAGAGAGAGAGAGAGAGAGAGAGAGAGAGAGAAAGGGGGAGAGAGGGGGACACACACACATACAGACAGACACGCAGTCAGACAACACATTGACAGACAGACAAACACATGGTCAGAATGAAACACGGACAGACAAACAACAGGCAGATAGATAGATAGATAGATAGATAGATAGATAGATAGATAGATAGATAGATAGATAGATAGATAGATAGATAGATAGATAGATAGATAGATACTACATGAGATTGTAGGAGTGACAAAGTGTCACACACACTTCCCTTACATAATACATTGTGTTACATTCTACCACTTGTAAATCAAAAACCGGTTACACACAGCGTGGGGAAGACTTTTATGACATAATGAAGAAGTTTATGACTACCCGAGTTCCTTCTGTCTCTGGTATTTTATAGAGTAACACAAGTGTTTACGAAAGGTGTTTATTGTCCCTTTAAGCGTCGTTAAATTTCACAAGTCTTGTGGCGTGTAACAGGGAAAATCTCAGTGGCAGAACTAAGGCGTGGGCTTCATGAGCTGCAGCCCAGCCCAGCCCAGCCCAGCCCTCCTTCCACCCCTCCCCCAACCCCGCACCAGCTGAGGGCCTCCAGCTTTTAAGTGAAATTATACATCTCTCTTCTCCTTTTGTTGTGCTACACTTGCACCCAACTATGCAGGCCTAATGTTGATATTTTGATTTTGTTGTAGAAGTTGAAAAAAAAACAAAAAACGATATCAATTAGAATCCGAAATTCGAAGTTTTATAAATTATTACTGGGGGAGTGGGGGAGCTCACAGTGTGTGTAGCCCTAGCCCCGGGGCCTACAAAATCGTAATCCGGCCTTGGGAAATCTGTGAGAGGTTTGTGTGTGTGTGTGTGTGTGTGTGTGTGTGTATGTGTTTATCTTTTTGGCCTGTCTCTGATTTCTCTCTCTTATACAGATGCTGGTCACTTGGGTCGTCTAGGCCTAAATACATCCAGGGTTATCAACCAGAATGTTATGTCTAATTTTAATCATTGCTCATAAATGCCTGTAGATATCCAAGACACAAGTTGTATGACTTTATTTCATAATGCAATAAAACTATTCATGTGAGCGTGTTGAAGTTATTGCAGTTATTTGAGTTTTTACTAAACTTACAAATTTCAAACTCGTTTTTCTCAATTTGGCAATTTTGGACATAAAACATTCTGAAATGGCAATGTTATCGGGCAAACATACGGTCATGTGGTATGTCACGAGTGGAGTGAGTGCAATTAAGGGGATTGCTACAGAGCGGGTGTAGAGTAAGAAGGGCTCACGATGGACAAGTAAATTAAGCGTGCTGTTGTGAGTAGTGGGAGGGTCTGAATGAGGCGAAAGCGCTGTATTACTATCACTGCAAGTTAGAAGGTCCTACGGAACGGACCAGTGAATAAGAGCCCATCGGGCGGACATAAGGGGAGCAGTCGAGAAGACTAGTGAGAGAGTCTTTCCAGTGATGACTGGTATGTAGAACGTTGATTGATTATTATGATTGATGTATTATATTATATTCGTCTATTACCATGATGTAAATAAGTATATGTGAGGAATGTGGAAGTCCTTGATATTGGATATAGCAATGTGCGCCATGAGCGATAGATGAAAGTGAGTTCATGGATTTGTAGCGCGAGTGAGTAGTGTGTACTCCGATGGAGGTGTGTTACCGTAAGATGTGTGGTGAGTGAGAGGTGAACTAGTGTGTGTACGCTTCATGGGTTGTAAGGAGAGGTGGAGTGAATAGAAATGGTAGGGTATTATACCAATGTAATGTTATTCTTGTAGGTGTCGAGGACGGGCCGCAGAGCCACCTCGATGAGCACAGGGGATAGGCCAGCATAGGGCCGGAGGCCACACATAGGCCAGAAGTGAGGCTGTCAGTGCAGGACAGTAGAGGCACATAAAGTCGTGGCAGTCAGGCCACGGACAGGGACGTAGATATGAGCGTGAATGTGATAATGCACTATTGCCATGTTGAGGGGCTAGTGAACTAATAATGTACTGGTGAAATGATAATGTCTATTGAAATGATAATGTGTTATTGCCCTGCTGAGGTGCTAGGGGAGTGTTAAGGTGTATGACAATAGGAAGGTGATATTGAGAGACTGCGGTGCCAGTGAATTACTAATGTGCTATTAAGACCCTGAGGGGAGAGGCTGAGGCCGAAGTGCCTTTAGGAGTAACTACCGGATTGTGGATCCGAGGGAGAGTGTGTGTGAGAATAAGGCCGTTGTACGGCAATGATTTCAATAATATAATGTATGTAATTGCGCTATTATCTGTATAATTATGTTTAATAAATGTGTGAGTCTGATGGATTGTTCTGTTAATTGTTAACTTGTTTGTTCGTGATTGTTGTCCTGTCATAACTTATTACATCTCCCAGTCTGGGATTTGTGACACTGGGGGCTCGTCCTGTTTACCTGTGGTCATTTTGACATTGCGTATTCGTTATATCTAGTTGTTTTTCTGTTGTGCTAGGAATTCGTGCTGTTGTCTTTGTTCGTGGGATGAATGGAAATTTCATGATGGTATGATTTAGGTATGTTTATGAATAATAATATGTATTGATGCATGTATTTTGATGAATATGTATTAATGTGTACTTAAATTTCTGCAGAGTGTGTGTGCCAGCCTGAGGAGTCAAGCGGCCAGAGCTCCGATTAAGGGGAGGAGTTAAACTCAAAAATTGAAAGTTAAGTGAAAATTTTGTACCCTGGATTGAGGGCTGTCTTTTCATCTGTCTGTTTCCCTGTTTTTGCTGTTTTCGTTGTAATTGATTGTACGGGCGGTGGCGCGGGTTTGCTGTGTTGAACTTAGTTTATCCTTTTTTAAAAGGTGTGGGAAACTTGGAACTTCGTTCATCACAGCGAACAGTTCTGTAGGGACCTGTATTTTTGTTTAGATTGTAGCGTTCTATCTTCCTCGTGTTTTAGGAAGACATCTCTCTTGTCCCTCTCTTACCTTCTGTAGATACGTTCTTTTTTTTCAGACTCTGTTCTTGTTCGTACCTTGTAGTGTAATCGGCGTAGTAGGTTGCATTTTTTTTTTTCCATTATAGTTTTTTTGTTGTAGAAGCTTTGTCCTAGTCTGGTTCGTTGTCCTTGACGTACTTGTGGTCCTTCTACTGTATTTCTTCATTCTTGTCGTTTCTATTTTCTTTTATAATTAATAGCGCTATACATTTTATAGATATAGAATTAGTTGTGCTGTAAAGGTAAATTTCTGAATTGTATTTGAGACAACTGGGTATTGTTATATCTGGTGTGATCTCAGGTCTCTGGTCGTGTCGTTAGATATCATACCGACAGGTTAGCCGTTTTTTTTAATACATACCATAACCATAAATCTGTGAAATGGCGGAACTCCAACAACTAATGAAGTTGGGTAAGGAACTTGGCCTGGAGGGAGAAGAGCTACGCGGCTGGATTAAAGAACAGCAGGCGGATTTGCGCGATGAGCGTGCTAAGGATAGAGAGCGAGAAATAGAGGCTCAGGAGCAGGAAAGGGAGTTTAAGTTAAAGGAGTTAGAAGATAAGCAGCAGGAGAGAGAGGCGCGAATAAGAATAGCGGAGTTGGAAATCAAAAAGAATACGCCAACAGAAACAGTTGAGCGGCAGGTACACAATAAAGGTGGCGTTAGGATTAAGCTCCCTACGTTCGACGACCGGAAGGACGACATAGACGCCTTCCTTTACAGGTTCGAACTGAACGCACAATTGCAATGGGGGGAAAATAAGGAATTATGGGCCACGTACCTGGCGTCTCTATTGCAGGGGCGAGCGTTAACCTACTTTAAAGAGCTACAGCGCGAAGACGTGCAAGATTACGATAAGCTGAAGGCTTTGCTGCTTCGCCGATTTGCGCGTACCGAGGAATATTTCCGGGACCAGTTTAGGCGAGCACGTGCAGATACCAGGGAGGACTTTGCTGCCTTCGTCGCGAGACTAACGGAGTATTTCGCGAACTGGGTAGACTTGGCGCATGTGGGCGCGGATTTTGCTAAACTGAAAGACTTAATGATCCGTGACCAGCTGTACGCGTCGTGCCACAAAGATCTGGTGGCTTTCCTGAAAGAGAACGAACCCGCGACGGTGCAGGAGGCGTCTAAGTTGGCGGAGGCATACCGTACGGCACATCCGTCCAAACCAGTCGCCAGGGCGTACGTCCAAGATGCTGGGTACGTCGCCGTTGTCGAAGGGTCGCCGGCAGGACTTAGGGACAGGTCGCGTCAGCGTGGTGCCTATAGTGGGCAAGCCCAGGGGCAGCGTAGGGGCTATCACCAATCACCGGCATATGGATCCGGTAAGTTTGACCGAGCAGGAGGGCTAGGTCGCGGTAATGGCCGGGGGCGAGTTGTGACCTTTGCCGATGACCGACGGCATAGGGACTCTAGTTCCGGTCGCGATGGGTCACGGGGACCCAGGCCTAGTGCAGCACAGGGAGCGGAGTGTTGGACTTGCGGACGCGTGGGTCACTTTTCACGCGAGTGTAGGGCCGCGAAGTGTTGGAACTGCGGTAGAGCAGATCACATCAGCGTGAATTGCCCTGCAGGTAGGATAGCGGCGAACGTGGACAGTAGCTCCAGTCCATGTTCCCCAAATAAATTTCATCATGCGGCTGCGTGTGTTACATCGGACAACGGAGGCGGACAGTATTCTAAGTGTCCCAGTTGTGAGAAGTTATTATCTTCCGGTGTTTTACCTTGTGGGAGAAAGATCCCCGTTATAAATTCATGTCATACAGGAGGTGGTCTTAGGGTTTATCCGGGGTTTGTTGGGGACGAACCGGTCTCGGTTTTACGAGATACAGGATCTACCGTTGTGGGAGTGCATAGGGACTGCATTCGGGATTCACAGCTTACAGGTGAGACTGTCCCGTGCATCCAATTTTCGGGGGCCATTGAGAAATTACCCATGGCAAGAATAGTGATAGATACACCTTTCCTTGGCGGGGAAGTCGAAGCAGTCGTTGGTTGTTTTCCAGGCGCCCAGCTCATCATTGGGAATGTATCACGGGTAGTTTCCCCTTCCGATGAGAACGTGCAAGCATGGTCGCAATCAAAAGGTATTGACTTTTGCGCCGCGGTCGAAACACGTCGACGGGTAGCTGATAAAGATAAGATTAGACCTTTGGTGACGCCAGCGGTCAACCTAGATATCACGCCAGAGCGCTTGGCGAGATTACAAAGGGAGGACCCATCATTAAACCCATGTTTTCGGGAAGCGCGAACCGAGAAAACGAGGAGATATAAGAACGGGTCGTCCTCCTTTGTTGTTCAGGCGGGCATTCTGTTCCGTAAGTATGTAACGGTGTCCTCCATTTTAAAGCAGGTCGTTGTGCCATCGTTGCTGATCGCAACAGTATTGCACTTGGCACATGATGTCCCATTAGCGGGTCATATGGGGATAGCTAGAACCAAAGAAAGGGTTCTTAAAAATTTTTACTGGCCATCGGTCCACAGAGATGTGCAAGTCTATTGTAAGACGTGCAGTGCGTGCCAAAAGACGACGCATAAGGGTCGTACACCCCAGGCTCCTCTTCAGAAGATCCCCACGGTCTCGGAACCGTTTAAAAAGGTCTCGATAGACCTTGTTGGCCCCATTCACCCAGCGACCGATACGGGGAATCGATTTTTCTTAACGGTCATATGTAATGCTACGAGATGGCCAGAGGCGGTTCCTCTGCGGACCATAACGTCTGAGGCAGTCGCGGAAGCGTTGTTTGCAATTTTCGCTAGGGTAGGAATACCAGAGCAAATTCTGTCTGATAGGGGCGCGCAATTTACGTCGGAGATGATGAAGGAATTGTTCCGCTTATTCAGTATACAACCCATCACTACCACCCCTTATCATCCGCAGGCTAACGGCATGTGCGAGAGATTGAACTCGACGTTGAAGTCGATGCTGCGTAAGGTAGCTGCTGATCGCCCTAAAGATTGGGATAGATATATCCCTGCAGTGTTATTCGCGTACAGAGAGGTACGGCAGGAGTCAACGGGATTCTCGCCGTTCGAAATGATGTACGGTCGTAGTCCTAGGGGCCCAACTGACGTTCTTCGGGACATGATGACGTCGCCATCATCGGGAGACGATGAGCAGGTTTCGGTGTTTCAGTACCTTGTTGATTTAAGAGAAAGACTATCTTCAGCGCGCACTATAGCAGAAGAAAGCTTCTGGTATCGCTTCGAAGAGAGCAAAAGACTATAAAGATAGAGGTTCCAAACTGAGAATTTTTAAGCCAGGAGACAAGGTTCTGTTGTTGTTACCTACGGACCATAATAAGTTATTGATGACATGGAAAGGCCCTTATGTTATTGAGCGAGTTGTTTCAAAGGTAGATTACGCTATCCACATTGATGGAACGAGTAAGGTTTTCCATGTTAATATGCTACAGAGATTTTATGAGAGACCACAGTATCTGTGTGCACAGACAAGACCAGAGGAGACTGTCTTCTCTATTGCTTGTACGGGGGTCGTAGACCAGTTGGACTGTGACGTAAGCGACACCGAGGCGCAGGAAGAGTTACAAATTCAATTGCCGGAGTTAACTCCGACACAAGGTTACAGGGACGTAAAAATTAACCCTGACCTTACGAGTTCAAGGAGTAGCGAACTTAAGACCCTGTTAGCGTCATTCCCGGATGTTGTTACGGATTTGCCGGGTCGCACTACGGTGATCCAGCACCAAATAAAGTTGACTTCGGATAAGCCAGTATTTCTTAAACCGTATCCGTTGCCTTTTTCTTCGAGAGACAGAGTCATAAAGGAAGTTGAGTCAATGTTGAAGTTAGATGTGATAGAACCATCAACATCGCCGTATTCATCACCCATCGTCCTCGTGAAAAAACTTGATGGATCGGTGCGGTTCTGTATTGATTTTCGAAGATTGAACACTATTACGGTAGGCGATAGGGAGCCTATCCCGTTTCAGGAGGAATTAATAGCTTCATTGGCCGGGTCCACGTGGTTTTCCAAGATAGATTTGACGAAAGGGTATTGGGAAATCCCGCTTACTGAGGAGTCTAAACAATACACGGCCTTCCAAACGCCCATTGGATTATTCCAATTTAAGGTCATGCCATTTGGGTTGGTAAACGCGCCAGCGACGTTTGCACGATTAATGAGACTAGTGTTGAAGGACATACCTAATGTCGTGTCATTCTTTGACGATATAGCATGCCATACGTCGACATGGTCTGATCATATTCAGACACTAACAGTAATTTTTCAACGATTACGTCATTTTGGGTTAACTGCTAAACCCGCAAAGATGGATTTGGCATGTCCGGAGATAGTATTCTTAGGACATATTGTGGGTAGAGGTGTTCAGAGACCTGAAGAAACAAAAATTGACAAGTTAGTAGGGTTGCAAATCCCTAAAACAAAGAAACAAGTCAGAAGCTTAGTGGGAATTTTAAATTATTACAGAAAGTTCATTCCAAATTTTTCCTCCTTGTCATCTTCTCTTACTGACCTTACTAAGAAGGGACAACCCGATAAGGTCCAGTGGACGTCTGAATGTCAGACAGCATTTGATAATTTGGTGACAGCATTATCATCGTCACCCATTCTGATATTACCCGATTTTCGATCTAATTTTATCCTCAGAACGGATGCGTCGGACTCTGGTGTCGGCGCTTGTCTTCTACAGGAGAAGAACGAATGTCTCCATCCTGTATGTTATGTCAGTAGGAAGTTATTGCAGAGAGAAAGAAAGTATTCTGTGATAGAGCGTGAGTGTCTTGCCATTGTGTGGTCCGTCCAGAAATTGGGACGTTATCTCATGGGACGAGAATTTTGTATCCAGACAGACCACAAGCCACTGACATTTTTGTCGAAGAATCGTTCGTCCAGCCCACGCTTGTCTAGATGGGCATTGGCTTTGCAGCCGTATACCTTCGTTATTCAACCAATTCCAGGAACCAGCAATCATATCGCCGTCTACCTTAGTCGAGCCTAGGGGAAGATTTCAGGAGCTTATACATCGGAGGACAGGAACATTGACAGGATCTGTGTGAATGAGTCGACTTTAAAATATTGACATTATAAATATGATATGAAGAATGGCTGATAGGTTGATTGGCTTTTGATTCTGTATTAGGTATTGTGGTTAGTTAGCTATTCATGATCTGACACATATATGCATATTGCAGGCCATATTGATCCCCATATTTTCCCCTGATTTTCGGTATTTTATATACTAGGGGAACTGCTAGGTCGGTTTTTTTTAGTGTAGGTATTGCTCACGCTCACTCGTTGACAGTCATCTTGATGCGATTTGAAATTAATTGCATTAATTTTTTTGGGGTGGGGGATGATGTCACGAGTGGAGTGAGTGCAATTAAGGGGATTGCTACAGAGCGGGTGTAGAGTAAGAAGGGCTCACGGTGGACCAGTAAATTAAGCGTGCTGTTGTGAGTAGTGGGAGGGTCTGAATGAGGCGAAAGCGCTGTATTACTATCAATGCAAGTTAGAAGGTCCTACGGAACGGACCTGTGAATAAGAGCCCATCGGGCGGACATAAGGGGAGCAGTCGAGAAGACTAGTGAGAGAGTCGTTCCAGTGATGACTGGTATGTAGAACGTTGATTGATTATTATGATTGATGTATTATATTATATTCGTCTATTACCATGATGTAAATAAGTATATGTGAGGAATGTGGAAGTCCTTGATATTGGATATAGCAATGTGCGCCATGAGCGATAGATGAAAGTGAGTTCATGGATTTGTAGCGCGAGTGAGTAGTGTGTACTCCGATGGAGGTGTGTTACCGTAAGATGTGTGGTGAGTGAGAGGTGAACTAGTGTGTGTACGCTTCATGGGGTTGTAAGGAGAGGTGGAGTGAATAGAAATGGTAGGGTATTATACCAATGTAATGTTATTCTTGTAGGTGTCGAGGACGGGCCGCAGAGCCACCTCGATGAGCACAGGGGATAGGCCAGCATAGGGCCGGAGGCCACACATAGGCCAGAAGTGAGGCTGTCAGTGCAGGACAGTAGAGGCACATAAAGTCGTGGCAGTCAGGCCACGGACAGGGACGTAGATATGAGCGTGAATGTGATAATGCACTATTGCCATGTTGAGGGGCTAGTGAACTAATAATGTACTGGTGAAATGATAATGTCTATTGAAATGATAATGTGTTATTGCCCTGCTGAGGTGCTAGGGGAGTGTTAAGGTGTATGACAATAGGAAGGTGATATTGAGAGACTGCGGTGCCAGTGAATTACTAATGTGCTATTAAGACCCTGAGGGGAGAGGCTGAGGCCGAAGTGCTTTTAGGAGTAACTACCGGATTGTGGATCCGAGGGAGAGTGTGTGTGAGAATAAGGCCGTTGTACGGCAGTTGATTTCAATAATATAATGTATGTAATTGCGCTATTATCTGTATAATTATGTTTAATAAATGTGTGAGTCTGATGGATTGTTCTGTTAATTGTTAACTTGTTTGTTCGTGATTGTTGTCCTGTCATAACTTATTACATCTCCCAGTCTGGGATTTGTGACATGGTATATCGTTAATGAGGGGCCAATTTATTGGTCGGGGGGAGGATGGGGCCAGACAAAGACTGTTTAGGAGTGGGAGCCTATTTAGGAGGCTAAGGGCAGGAGGGAGGGTACCGGAGAGAGCATACATACTGACTGATTGGATGCTATTATTAGTGGGAGGCTGAGGTGGAGGGAGCCAGTTGGCTCTGGTTTAGTGCAAGAAGTGATTACAGTGGATTTCCATTGTCACAAAGAAGGGAAGATAATCACTTCTTGTCTCGCACTGATCCGTCGCTATAAGGATTGCAGATAGAACGGGAAAAGTTCCGAGGGATATGAGAAATATTAGAAAAAATATATAATAAGGATATGGTAGGGATTTAAACAATTTAGTACGAATGGATGACAGAGACAAGTCATATATGGAGAGCTGAAAGAGGGCTCGCGCAAACAAGGACGCCCAAAACTGAGGTACAAGGACACCTTGAAAAACAACCTCAAGTGGAGCGGCATTCAGCCACGCCAGCTGGAAGCGTGTGCCTCCAATAGATCAGGATGGAGGTCTCTCACCTCCAAGGCAACCACTGCCTTTGATGAGGATCGGCGACAGCCGTTATTCTCGCTGCGGCAAGGGGCAGACGACACCGGGCAGCGTCCACCTAGGTCCAAAATACAAACTTTCAATGCGACACCTACGGGCACCTGTGTGCTTCCAGCTTCGGTCTGCGGAGCCACATACGCCGTCATCGCTGAGCGCAGAGAAACAATGTCATCATCGGGTCCCGATGGACTACCAAGAAGAAGAAGAAGAAGGGGTTATGAAAGAAGGAAGCTTACTAAAGAGTCTGAGAAAGGAGGGAACATACATAAAGGGGGCTAGTATAAAGAGACTTGTGACGATTGGGGGTGAAAACTGAAGTCCAGGCAAGAAGAGCACATTTTTTTAAATGTTCAGTTTTTTTGTTTGTTCTTTTTTTTTGTGCTTTTTTCTGTGCATATTCGCACGGAACATTGTGGTCAGATTTTCTTAAAACATGGACCAAAGAAAACAAAATTATAGGGAAAAAATGCTTTTCTAAAAATTCGTACGCAGTATGCAGAGCTGCCAAATTTGCTAAGAATCATCTTCAGTATGAAAGTAAACTGTGTTGAAAATCGCAAGTGAATTGGTGCAGAAATGTGACGTACTTGTGTGACATTACTTTGAGTTGTCTTTTTTTTGTTTGTTTAATTTTAAATTTTATTAGATTTTTAATTACTCCATACTTTCTGTGGGCGTAGGGCGTAGGGCAAACATTATCACTGTTGTATCAGACATGACATTTCACTTCAGTATCAGACAGTAAACTTTCCACTCGTGCCAAAAAAAAGAGTTGCAATGTGTGAACGTACTTGTTTTGACACTGTCTCGTCCAACCCCGCATATTGATAACTGTTTGACATTTTTACGGCATGTAGTGCAATTTGTGTGATAATATTTCTATACCATTATCTTCTGGCAACGTCCTATAGCCTCTGTAGATTAGATTGGTTGCCAGGCATTGTTCCTTGCACATGAAAGCAGAGGCCAGTTGAATACTATGTAAACAATTTTTTAAGCGTAGTTGGGCATTCTTCAAAGGGGAAGACAAGATGGATACCATTGGTTCTCAACATGGGCGATTTGATGTACAGGAGAGGGGGTCATAACAGAGAAAACGACGACGAGCGGGGGAAGACGATGAAAGGGGGAGGGGGGGGCGAAAACATGAATGGAGGACGATTGGGGAGGGGAGGGGTGGTCAAATACAGGGCAGCCATTGACTCTTTCAACAGCACGCTTTGATGGGTGTTTAAAAAGAAGAGGGTTTCTATTTTTTTTTGTTTAAGTGCATTGATAAATAATGCTTTCTGTTTAATAAGGCTTTGAAAAAGTTCTCATCACAATAATTCTTGCCTAGACTGTCTCCTTGTTAAATGTTTCCGTTGGGTTTGAGTTGGGATATGGGGCGGGCCCGGGGGGGGGGGGTTGGATAAAAGAAAACTTGAAGCCTAAGGGGGCGATTTACTGGAAAAGGTTGAGAACCGCTGACACGTACACTGCCATATTTTATATTAAAATTTTAAATACTCTTTTCACCGTTACTGCATCTTCAAAAGGTACATTTTTGTTTGTCTTCCGATATCCAGTTTTTCCTGCACTCCATCTTCAAAGAAGTAATCATATTTTAACCCTTTTCGGTGACCCAGTGGTTCAAAGAAAATATTATCTCCATTATAAAAACACGCACCTACATATTACAACAAGTCATAAAATACAGGGGCAGAACTGCGTGTTTAGGTCTTTATTTTAGGAAGTTCACTGCCCTTGGCATTTACATCTCACTTTTCTTGTTTTTGTTCCTGTGTGATTTTGAGATAGGGATTAGTTTTTTTAGAATTTTGCCCCGGACAGCGGCCTTGTTCGACCTGCTCTTCTCGACTTTCAACTGCCAAGGTATCTTTAAGGTGCCCAACATGCAATACACGGGCCCTCCGAGTTATTCGTCCTTATCGGGCATGATTATGGGAGGATTTAAGCAAATTTAATATCACTGTGTTTGAAATAAGAGGGTTGTTTTTCAATTGGAGGATCTCCAAATAAAATGAAATGAAATTGTATAAATTTATATATTTGTTGTTGTTACTTTCAACAAAATGTTTTTGTCGTTACAGAGAGCTGGTGAAATAAACAGAGGTAAAAAAAAAAAAGCTGAAACTCTTGGGAGGGCAAGACGGCAGAAGATCTTCACAGAGACGGAGAGGGAGGGAGGGAGGGAGAGAGAGAGGGGGGGAGGGAGGGAGAGAGTGAGCGAGAGAGAGAGAGAGAGAGAGAGAGAGAGTGAGAGAGAGTGAGAGAGAGAGAGAGAAATCAATCAAGCTTTTTTGACCTTGACTTTCTGACATGCTATGAACACACTTTGAAATTTTGTTCTTGTATGTGCACAAGGAATGGTTTAATTGCGCCAAATCCAAACCCAAAGTCAAACTCAAACTGAAGCAACAATCGTCAGTCCCACGTATCCAAATTCCCCACAGTTGCTGGCTGGAGTTCTGAAGGACGAGAAGTTTCAACTTCCAAGACAATGCTGTCCAACACCTGGGGCCAGTCTGAGACCTGTTAATACATGCTGTACACTTCGTGCCCTAGATCTCTGCTTACATAAGACAAGGCCTGGGGCTTGAACACTTGGTCAGTGTTAACGTCTGTTTTCTGCGTCATCGTTAGTCCTTGAAGTCATTATGGGATTTTGGTATGACCTTGTCCAATTTCCTGAACAATAATTTCCCAGCCAGCAACCTTACGGAATTCCGACGCCCAAGATTGACCTCAAGTTTGCTCATAGGAATCTTTAAATACTGCACGAGGGTTTGTGTACAAAACATAATTATTCTATTCCCATCCTCTACTGATACTATTGCATAATATTGTATATTTATGAGGGGATTTCTGCGAAAAAAGAGCGATCAGAAGAAGGTGAAATGCGCGAGCCGTGCGATGTGAAAAGGTTAATCTGAGAATTTAGGTCCACCACGAGTGAAGCACTTTCAGAATCAAATTCGGACGTTGCATCTAGAGGGGCGACAGATGTTGCTGTTGGGGCCAGCGCACGAGTGACGGTCTTGGAACTCTCAGGGTGGGCTTAAATCCACCAAATACGACCTGTCACGAGTGGAGTGAGCGATAGTTAATAATTACGGGGGGAAAGGAGGAGAGTAAAATTAACGCACGTAGACAAGTGAGGGTAAGCGTGCATGTTATGAGTGGTGGGGGTCTGAAGGAGGCGAGAGCGCTGTATTACTATCACTGCAAGTTAGAACGTCCTAAAGAGCGGACGCAAGAGAAAGCCCAGTGGGCGAACATAAGGGGAGCAGACGGAAGACTAGTGAGAGAGTTTTTTCCAGTGATGACTGGTAGGTGAAACGATGATTGATAATTATGATTGATGTATTATATTCGTCTATTACCATGATGTAAATAAGTATATGTGAGGAATGTGGAAGTCCTTGATATTGGATATAGCAATGTGCGCCATGAGCGATAGATGAAAGTTGAGTTCATGGATTTGTAGCACGAGTGAGTATTGTGTATTACGATGGAGGTGTGTTACCGTAAGATGTTTGGTGAGTGAAATGTGAACTATTGTGTGTACGCTTCATGGGTTGTAAGGAGAGTTGGAGTGAACAGAAATGGTATGGTATTATACCAATGTAATGTTATTCTTGTAGGTGTCGGGGACGGGCCGAAGAGCCACCTCGGTGAGCACAGGGGATAGGCCAGCATAGGGCCGGAGGCCACTCCTAGGCCAAGAGTGAGGCTGTCGGTGCAGGACAGTAGAGGCACATAAAGTCGTGGCAGTCTGGCCACGGACAGGGACGTAGATATGAGCGTGAATGTGTTAATTGGAATGATAATGTACTATTGCCCTGTTGATGGGCTATTGAAATGATAATGTACTATTGCCACGTTGATGAGCTATTGAAATGATAATGTACTATTGCCATGTTGATGGGCTATTGAAATGATAATGTGCTATTGCCCTGCTGAGGCGCGAGTGGAATGCTAAGGTGTTATGGCAATAGGAAGGTGATATTGAGAGACTGCGGTGCCAGTGAATTATTAATGTGCTATTAAGACCCTGAGGGGAGAGGCTGAGGCCGAAGTGTCTTTAGGAAGTAACTACCGGGTTGTGGATCCGAGGAAGAGTGCATGTGGGAATAAGGCCGTTGTACGGCAGTTAAATTCAATAATATAATGTATGTAATTGCGCTATTATCTGTATAATTATGTTTAATAAATGTGTGAGTCTGATGGGTTGTTCTGTTAAGTGTTAAACTTGTTCGTTCGTGATTGTTGTCCTGTCATAACTTATTACATCTCCCAGTCTGGGATTTGTGACACGACCCATCGCGGTAAATCGATGATGAGGTAGGATTTTGTGATAACGACACATAATTATTTAACTTATTTAGGCATTTCATTCACTAAAAATTTTCGGTGCGCACATTGATGAGATGCTGAGAAATGTGATCAACCGAAACTTTGGTTTTCGATAGTAATCTACAGTGAGTGATAGAAGTATCGTTTTCCCCCCTCGGCCGTCGCGGTATAATTACCGGTATGAGGGACTGGGTCACAGAGATTTGCATGATCCATTATGAACCCTGGATTTGACCTAATCCACAGACAAGGGGACTACGTTGGGCTTGACCTAATCTCTGAGAATTCTGAGAGATACTGGATTAATATCCTAACATGGGAAAGTCTTGTGCGATTTTGCATGGTGAAAACTGAGCAGGTGGGCAAAGCCCCTGACGGTCCACCGAGTTCTTGACTGGCACTTCGTGCGTCATAACATTTAGTTTAGTGTGCGTTGATTGACTAATCACGCCTCAATGAAACAATTGAGGTTTCTATAATTGACACAGAATCTCATACTGTAAAACAGAGGCTGTTTTTAGTTTTACTTCCCATGAATTACTTATCTTTCATGTTTATATTTCTTTACTAGCCGTGGGCTCCGGCTTTGGCCAGAATGAATAAGATAAGATAAGAATATCTTAAATCATTATTATCCATTGAGAGAAATTAACTCTCACTGAGCATTTAAGGGCACATACACGGTTGTTACGAATTCAAGGAAGGGTGTGCCCTCGAGTGTTACGATGGGGATTACTAAATTATGGAATTTAGGTGTTCGACTGCATTTTTAATAAATATCGAGAGGTCTTAGAAATTACTCTGCCATACCATGCCACATACACTAATAACAATTTCGAGTACGTTATATCAAGGACCTTGTAGGGCCACAAATTTATTACTTAAAATTCCTAACAATTTCGTCTATCTTACATATTAAAAAGACAACATCAGCAGCATCAAATGAAAATACTAAAATACATAACTAGAAGTCTCCTCTAGATTCTTAAAAGATTAGAAACTCTATATCATTCTGACTCATTCACAGTTTACTTAGTAATTATTTATCTTCAGAAATATGATCTGCCTACTATCTCACAAATAATATTCTTATGTCTCAGACGACAATGTTAACTCAGTAATAGCTTATAAAGGATCAAACCGTCAAGACACACTGACGTAGTTAAGATAGATCTAGATCTGTTCTAGGATGGGCTGGCAATCCCCAGCCTCATCCAGACACATCAATTACAATTTACAAATGTATATTCCAGTCACTCATTCTAGATCTTAATTGCAAGTAAAATATTATGGTCTTGCATTCCTTTGGTAGCACTTCTACTGGAAAATTAGGGTCAGATTCACATCATCTCGAATCATTGTGACGACACTTACGATTGGTTCCCTGAAACGATTTCAGGGAACTGGAGAAAATAGCTGTGGATTATTTCATTGTCTATCCAGGACATAGACATGACTTAACAGTCCTATGGTTCTCTCTGGCTGAATCTTAGCCGACCGCCCTCGTAGCTGGAAAGATCTACATGGAAGTGCTCAAATCCAAAGATGGCTTCGCTTAAATCTTCTGCAGACCCAGCGAACTGCTCAAATTTGATTGGTGCATCCGCTTCAAGCTCAGCTCGCAGCGCCAATAGATTCTATTAATAGTAACAGACAAAGTTACTCAAGTATATCAAAACCGTTCGCAAAGTCTCTACACCCTAAACGTTTTATGTACGAATTTATTCACTCCTTATTCGCCCCGTCTTTCCCTGTTAAAGTACACCCAAACCACGGGGTTGAAAACTGCATCGTCACTGTTAATTTATCCATTCGTTCTATCTTGCCCCACTTTCTTTCCATCTCTAAGAAAAAGCGTTTCAAAAAGAAACCGTCCACGGGAACAGTTCAAGGACGTTTGCACTGGCCAAAATCAATGATGACATGAAATAAACAAAACCGTGACCCAGCACGGCAATTCAAATTCCAACCCTGACAACGGTAAACACCTCTAACGCATCATTACATGAATATATCGTAACTCAGTAACAGGCTCATTGTTTGAAGTAATATGACATGGAACCTTAGTGAAATATATACACATATGTACCTAGCTGTAGTGTCTTGTTGAGGCGAATTGCGGAGAACAAAAATGATCTAAAAAAATCTACCCCCCCCCCTCGTTTTTTTTTTGGGGGGGGGGGTGTTTGTAGATGTGAGCATACTCGTTTGTTACAAAGGAATTAATTTAAGAACTTGCTTAATTGTTAGACTGAAACAAACAGTATTTTACAAAGTGAATAGTTTAACTATTTTACATTTTGAAAAAAGGAAACATTAAAAAAATGCTGCGTCTATTTATTTATTGATTAAATAAGAAATGGCAAAGTAGTAATAATAACCCAGCCAGCATTCTTACGTCAATCCCACATAGATTTGTATAGCATTTCAGTAAGATTAGTAGGATTACCATAGGGGCAGGTTCAGTACATCAACCCAGCGTCGGCGCGATGACGTAACCAGTGGATCTAGGTTGGAACGATGTCATTCTTATGTGTAAACTTGACGTCAGTCCTACGAGTCGTATTTGTATAGAGTTACTGGCTGGGAAAAGAATGAATGAGTGAATGAATGAATAAATAGATAAATAAGTAAATAAATAAATAAATAAATAAAATAGGATTGTCACAATTGTACACCTCTTGAAGTTTTACGACATTCCCAAAAATCATGTAGCAGTTCTAGTTGCTGGACAGAAGAACACAAACCACGGGGCACAACTGTGATCTACTAATGATTGCTCTCCTACCAAACAGAATGCTTACAGTACAGTGACCTGCACAGTATTGCTCCTCTTAATGGCATTCCGTTCCAGTTTAGATGGATCAGAAATACTAGATTAAAGCAGCCCTTATAATGACAAACATAATTAGCTTTTTTTTTTTTTTTTAATAACTCTCATTTAGGCCACGGTCAAAAGACGAGAAATTAATTTCATATCAATAGCCATGCACCTGTTCTACTCGCTCTTGAAGCTCATAGAAAGTCATTGTGTACATGAAGCTTTCCGGGAATTGCAATTAAATAATATGCTACATTGCTATTATTATAAAGATAGCCTGCGGAATCTATTGTGCTGACTTTGTTCAGGCAGCCACAGATTGAACACAATGGCGTGACATTATAAGACAAGCTTCAAGGACTTTTGAGAGGCGCGCCGCACCAAGGCCCAGGCTGCTAGAGAACGTCTTCACCGGGCAGAATGGACCCTTTTCATTTACCGTCCTCCATTTCACGTGATTTGCAAACAAAATGGCGGCGTGCCCCACTTGTAGGGCGGAAGCGGTGGACAACGGTCGAAAGATGCCATCCTCTTGTCGGGCACCCAACTGTACAAACCCGTTACGTGCTGGTTCTGGCGTAAAAATGCACCTTTGCTTAGACTGTGCACATATTCAGATGCCATCACTAAGGCAAGTTGAGGTATTTGCCCTACACGGTGCTTTTCGAAGCCGTGCGGCTCCCCGCAAACAACCGTAACGCGGAAGTGAAAAGGGTCTATACGTCCACCCCCGCGTCAACAGAAGACCTCCAGTAGTGCCCTGTATGCTCGTGACTCTGTAGGTCCCAACTTGGACTACGGAGCCATCTCCGCATGTACACAAATGACTATACAGATACGTCCTCTTCGAATAATTATGACCAATGCCGGATTTACCACTAAGCTAGATAGGCTGAAGCCTAGGGCATCAAAATCTAGGGATCTGAAGGGGGGGGGGAGGGGGTGTCGCCCCCGCCGGCCAATCTCCATGATATTTAGTGACACGAGTAGATTTTTCTTACATATTTACGATGTTGCAATGCGCTGTAGTTTCTGAACAAATCTTGTGATTTTCCTAGCTTATGTCCTTTCGAGAAGGAATTGCGAAGTGGGGAATTTTAAACACCTGTCATCATCACTGGCGTTACACAAATTATTTAAAACACTTTCATCTTCCTCTAGCCGTGGAAGTGGGGGATTGGGAGGGGCCTCACGACTAGAAAATAGCAAAGGCCCCTCTTCATCTAAATCCGGCCCTGAATACGAGGGACCGCCATATATGGGACACTGTGGTCTAGAGGCAAGGTGCTCGCCTCTCATGCCGAAGGTACCGCGGGTTCGATCCTTGGTCCCCCCCTCCCCCCCCCTCCCCCCCCCCCCCCCGTGCAGGCATGTTGGAATTTTTTTTTCTGGGGAAAAAAAATCCTGTCCCTGATCCTATGTTAGGTAGGATCGAGTACTTAGTCTTCTCGGATAAGGACGAACAAGGCAGCTGTCCGTGTAAAATTCCAGAAAAAAATAAATAAAAATTCTTACCATAAAAATACAACAGACGCAAGAACAAGAAAAATAAAAAGAAGAAAAGTGAGGTGTAAATGCCAAAACGCAGCGAAACTTCTAAAAATGAGACATAAACACCAGCAATAATATTATTATTACTCCAAGCCAGCACCCCTACATCAATCAGATGTAGATTTCCATAGGATCGGTAAGATTACAGTCGGGGCGGATTCCCTACATTAGACTGATGGTGGCAGAATGTCGTAACTACAGGATCTGCGTAGGAACAATGCCATATTCCTATGTGCAAACTTGATGTCAATCTCATGCGTCGGATTTCCGTAGGGTACTAGCTGGCTGAGTTATTATTTTCCCTCCTCTCCTGATCCCCCCCCCCCCCCCCAAATGCCTCCATTTTGTACATGGCGTTAATATTTTTTTCTGACGTGGGTTTCCCCGATGTGCCGGGGCAAAATATCTCTATCTCTCTCTCCCCCCCCCTCCTTCTCTCTTTCCCCCTCTTTCTTTCTCTCCCCTCCCTCACTCACTCTCTCTCCCCCCTCTCTCTCTCCCTTTCTTTTTCTCCCTCTTTCTGTCTCTCCCTCCTCCCCCTCTCTCTGTCTCTCTCTCTCCTTCTCTGGTTCCCCAACTCTCTCTCTCTCCCTCTCTCTGTGTAAAGGCTCTTTTCCACTGTCTGTTGGTTTTGACACGTTTTACCTTCTTGTTACGGACCGAAACTGCAAACAATGCTGAAGGCGTGTGCATTTTAAAAAGAATGTTTTTACAAGTACGCACGTCCCCTCAGGTTTTTTGCGCTAGGGGTGCGTATTTTAAAGCCTTTTGTGACTACAGAGCTAGGGAGCTCCTCCTGAAATACTCCTAATAACAGCCTTAGTTAATTTTTCTTTCAGATTTTGTTTTCCTCCAATTTTTTGTTGAAAGGGTATAGGGGGCAGGGTTAACGTTCCCATAAGATTTAGGGTTGAAGATAGGGATGGGGTTAATGATAGGTACGTATGCGTACGGGCCCCTAGCACAAAACGCTTGGGGTGCGTACGTACATACAACAACAGCCATGTTTAAAATACGCACCCTACTTGGTTATCATTAGTGGCATTACCATGGGCATGCAGACAAACACACAATGGAATTGAAAAGTACGCAAGATTTCTGCAAGACGCATGTCTGAAATAAAATAAAATACATGGAAAAAAGAAAAACAGAAAGTTGTATGATTAACCGATGCATTGCGCTCCGAAAATTGGAGTCTGGAACTCGCAGCTAAGTACTCGTATTAGTATGATATTCGAACACTTTTTATTTGTTCACTTTTGATATTTGTTCAATTATCTTTCCTGTTACGTAATTTTTGTTACCTGGTGAAGATCAATCAATCGAAATCTTCTTTTTCTTCCTCTTTCGTTCACCAATCTAAATCTGCAGATTTGTTATTTTAAGAAAATCTACGGTTTTCTGCAGTTCTGGCAGAGCACCACAGAGTTTGACGTTTAGGTTGGTGGGTTTGGGCCAATATGTTTCTCGTAGTGCTGAGAAGAGTGTGCAGTTCTGCAATATATATGCTCTGATCGAAATCTTGAATTGTCTTTCCTTTTCCTTAGTGTTTTATTGCATCGTTTCTGTATTATTTCTTATTCGAAGATTTGCTGCATACTACATTTTCTTTTTCCTTCTGCCATATCTGATTTGTTTCAAGCCTTGTGACGCCGTAGATTTTCTGTTGTTTTAAAATGATATTTCTGAAAAAAAAAAAAACAAGTGCGTAATAAAATTAAATTATACGCTTCGTGGAAAGTGACCACAAGACCTGTAGCCTACTTCACTCCCTAAGAATACGCGCAGGAGGTCAAATATGGACGTGAGTGGCTCATTTAAGTTTGGGCGTGGCTGGTGAGATGGCACTGATGCTGTCGTTGGGAGCTGACCCGAAAAGAAGACATAAAAAATGCCATACAATTTCTGAAGTCAGTATTTAAGTGGCAGAGCCAGACAACAAAAATAAAGCTTTTATCGGCCATGAGTGACTTCGATCGAAACTAAAGTATTAAGTTTATTATGATTCCTCGTTATCTCTTGGAATATGCGTGCACATTATAACAATCGCAGTTTCACAGCTGTAATAGAAAATAAGAGTTTTTGTTTTTGTTTTTTGTTTAAACACTACTTAAAGGTTCTCTTAAATCGTTATGAAATGAAACTTGGGTATATAACAGCAACAAGAACAGCAGCTACAACAACATTAACAATGACAATGGCTGAAAATGATAATAGGTAACAAAAATGAGGGTCGTGTTCACGTAAATTGTACCGCAGAATTTTGGTCTGTTTCCGAGAAAGGCTTATCATGGTTACCACGTGACGGGCTCTCGTTGACTGCGAGATTATGCAGGCAACATGGCGACGTTCACTAAAGTCAGCGACCAACTGAAAGAACTAACGGAAGGCTGGACGAAGTGGGATATCGCATTGTATGTCGGTGCCCCTGTCGCCTTAGGTGTTGCTGGTTTGTGGTATCTGTCCCGCGGCAGATCGAAACAAGGCAGAAAAGCGAGCGGCAGTCATGGTGGTGCCGCACACACGGATAGGGTAAATGCATCAGCTGGAAAGCCAGGGACAAAACCACCAGGACAATCACAGCCACAGGTTAACCTTGAATACTCGACATTTTGAAGTCTTGAGCTCATGAGTAGTTTTCTTAAACACTATTGGGGTATATGACTACCGCTCTTGAAGCCCTGTAGATTAATATCATGAAGTCCTTGATCATGTTGTGTGCAAACATTTCAATGACATAACACACTACACAGCCACATGCTGTCCAAATGTAGAGCTCCACTAAATTCAGTAATCAGTTTATAAAAGAATTCCAACACAAATCAGGTTTCAGAATGCAACAGAAACCAAAGTACAGAGTGTATGTTCAGCTTATTTTCTTGTGCTACAAGGTCAAACTAAATTAAAATCACTATTTTTTTAATTATTAGGAACCTGGAAATGATGTAGCCTAATTGGAAACTAAAGGATCTGATGCAATTAGATTTAGGCCTGGATCTAGACAAAGCACCAATACAGGCACCAGTAAACCCATTTGGACTTTCATTCAGAAAGGAAATGTTCCCCAATTGCCAATTTTGGCACAAGTAGCGTTTGGTTGTCCTGCTGCATTAGTTTGGCATCTTGACAATTTGAAATTGGCAGATTCGATACCGTTGTAATTGATACTCTCGATGCTATGATCTATTCTCAGCTGGGAATCACCGAGCTGTGCATTTACTGTAAAAACAACTCTATAGAGTGCTAACTGGCCAGGGGGGCTCTGCCCCGCTGCGACCCTCTGTGCATGGCTGCTCCTAAAGTTGCGTCCTTGTGGGATCCATACCCCATTGAATCAGCCATTGAAGCATCAAGATGGCAGTCTTATACAGTCGGACCACCAAATGCTACTTATGGCGTTTAACTTATGCCCCACTTTTAATGCAGAGATTGATGTCAGCTTAACATGATTAGACTGTGGAATTCCCTGCATTTGATTTAACCCTAGACGTGTGTGAGAAGTTCTGCAAGTAAAATACTAAAATTTGTCGTGTACTATTGACTTTATAATCTCATCCAGTTGAACCTATGCAGCTGGATTTGATAGATTTGACTTGGGATAAAAGTAGACTTTACTGGTGAAGAGTTTCTAGAGCTATTTATGAAAGTTTGGTGATCTACTGAAACCACCTCTTGGCAAGATATTTATATATCTTTTCTAGCATTGTATTATTTCTACATTTTAAGTGTGGTCATGATGATCACATGTTACTGCTTTCATGAACATGATTTTCCCATACTATTTTGCAGAGTCGCCAGGAACTTGCTCAAGCCGCCAAAAATAAAGGGAACAAATTTTTCAAGGAGGGCAGATATGATGATGCCATCACTTGCTATACAGAAGCCATCAAGACCTGTCCACCTGACATCAAATCAGATATGTCAACATTTTATCAGAATCGTGCAGCTGCATATGAAAATCAGGTGAGGCCATCTGTGCTTATTTACGTGATATGAAATACATGCCGCAGAGACTTATTATTTAATACTGACATGCCTTCACTTTTAGTTTTACGATGACTGCAGGCAGTTATTTGCTCTCCTGGCTACTGCGAAGGAAGTCCGGAATGAATATGCTCTCCTGGCTACTGCGAAGGAAGTCCGGAATGAATACTTAAGGCATTCCGAAAACTGTGGGTTGTGTTTACTGTCGCTATATTTGGATGTACTTCTGAGTATGTTAAAAGAAAAAAAGAGAAGAGTGGGTGTCCCAGAAATGAAGATTCAATGCCGTGGCCCACCTGATCATAATGCTGTGACTCTGGTGTTCATTACGAACCAGCGCAACTGCAAGGTGTGTAGTAGTCAGGCCCAGTATAGGAAGAATATTAAAAATATAAGATCATAACTCCCTTATCATCCATGAATCATTGTAGTCTCACTGAACTGGGAAGTTGGCTTAATTTTTATTGTCTCTCCTGAGCAGGGTTCATATTCTGACTTGTACCACATGGGCATGATGGGCCATGTCAGGCACAGACTTCTCAAACAGAAAAAACAAAATTGAACAAAACTGTTAAACATTACCAATTGATACCTCGTGGGTCTTTTAGACAAAGACCTGAAATATAGAAAAAAAAACAACTAACCATACCTGTTCATACCTCGTGGGGCTTATCTGACCCAGTTTCAGTGATGAAATTCTACATCGGGCTTCTAGATCTGCCAGGCTTCTCAAGCGTGTAATAGGAATAAATGAAAATGATAGTCAGTGGTGACTCGCGGTACAGAAAATTGCATCATTATATTTTAGGAGACTCAGAATAGTCTGTTTTAGCAAAAAAATGCAGTTTTCCTCAAAGTTTCAGCAAACAACAAGGTGCTCTGGGTCTGATGGACCCACATGATTAGAATTGGAGTTAAGTCTGTAAGTGTAACTCCAGGTCACATCATCTGTGGGTTATTTAAACACAGACAAAAGACAGCCATACTTTCCAGGGATCTTTTCTTAGTAAGAAAACCACTATTCAATTATTGTTACAGACATGAACGTAAACAACATAGCTTTTCTTTATTGACAGAAAAAGTACAAAAATGTTGTGGAAGATTGCACTTCTGCCCTTCAGCTCAACCCAAGATATTCCAAGGCCCTTGCCCGTCGATCGAAGGCTTTTGAAGTCCTAGAGAAGTACAGAGATGCTTTAGAAGGTCAGTGCAGGACGGACGTGGCAAAATTGTAATGATAAGCTTGAACATGAGACATTAGTTTATTTCACCAGGGGCGAGGCTTCCTCATAATCAAATAATCAGTAATTCTAGAATTAATATTGGAAAGGTAATTACTGTGCTTTCCAGATCGAGCCCAACTCCAAGTCCATTTAGTCAGTTCAGCATTCAATTCTACCTCGCTATTTGCGTTTGTTATATAGTCCAACACCCCTCACCGAAAACATCTTTACATGGACCTAAACCTTATGAACTGGTCCATAAACAGAGGGATTAACAAAGACAAAGAGGTCTTGACCACACCCAGAAGCTATCTTGAGCATAGCCTGTATTCGTCGACGCGGCCCCATAGACAGCAGAATAGTGGGGATAAAAATAGGCTTATAACCAAGTTTGACCTGATTTTACCTAGATTTATGCATGTTTTTCATGTGCGGTCGTTTTCAATCCTAATTGAAAAATACGGAGTAGAGTGAAAGAGTTTGTGTGGATTTTTGTTTGTTTGTTTGAGGTAATCTATATTAATAAAAGTGAAACCTTACGACAATTGCAGCGCGCCTTTCGCTACTCCTCTGTTAATGCTGATTCGGTGGCCCTCAGATGTTATACAACGCTTAGTATAGAGTGTCGTCGTGTCCCCGGCACAGAAAATAAAAAAATAATTAATAACTCGCAGAACGTTTGTATTATTAGTTTCTAGGTTGCGACACATTGGCGTTCGGTCTATTTTTTCGGCAAATTAATGTAACTAAGATTGGTTTCGGTATAAACTGTATCACACTCACAAAACAACTTCCGGTTAGGGTTAGGGGTGATTTGAATGATGAGATTGAGTTCTAAGACTATCAAGTATAAAACTTTGTGTGTGTTCTCAATGTGCCTAGACTGGGAAAAAGAAAGGGTCTGGAATTGGGAGATTGACGCTGCAGGGCCAAAAGTACAGGATTGTGTTTTCAATATTATTCCTAGGAAAATATCATGTATTTCTTTTCCATTAACACAAGACGTTATCACTTCGTGCAAACCGTGCGCAAATCATAGCCATTTGACGGATGCTGGCGGGCGTGCAGGACGTTAACGTGCAAAAGGAGAGCAGTAAAAGGTATCTAAAAACAAACAAAACAAACAAAAATAAGATAAAGCTAAAGGAACAGGCAGAATGAAGCAGGTCCATAATAATCACTCAGAACTGAAACTAATACATGTTTGTAAATCGATTTATCCCGGGCAGGGCCGGGAATTCAGCTAGTCTAAGAATAATTTACTCTACGCACAGCAAGAGCTATCAAAGCATAATAATATAGTCTAGATCTAGACAACTGTGATCAAAATCAGTTGAAGAACATCACTTCACTTGATAGGTCGAGCGCACCTATACCGCAACGGTAGATAGCCACTTCTCCGAGATCGCTGCACATCGTTGTGTCACAGAGATGCCACTTAAGCACTTTCTGCCATTTAATGTTAATGGGTCCTTTTCGAGAAACTTTGTGAGATGGTAGAATAACAAAATCTTTGGCTATGAATATGACAATGAAAACTTGCCATTCAAATTATGTTTTTAAAAATGGATGAAAAATATGCGTTTATAAGTCTGTTAGTAGGAATGAGTGGTGTTTTCAGATTAGTTTGGCTTGTAAATTGCTGCATTCCTGTCCTGTTGACAAGAATAATCTGCTCTTTAGATTTTGCAGTACCTAACAACCGTTTCATTGTTTTAGTCGATGCATTTATGATTATGTGAATATGATGTAGCTATGTCCTATTATGAGGGTCTTACTAGCTTAAATTCTGATTACCCTCTGCAGAGGGCAACGCTTCGCCCCTGTATTTCACTAAAGTCATCCAAAATTGTGATGCATCTCGCCCTCCAGTGCACAATGGTTTAGGATGCACACATGCAAAGGTGTTTTTTAAATTTTTTTTTTATGGAAACTGAGCATATACACTACCAAAGGTTATCTGTTATCAAAAAATAAAGGAGAATTGAAACTCAGGAGATTGAAACATATGGCTTATGATCTTCCAAGGAAAGATGAAATAAAACTCAATTTTGCAGGAACACAGGCCACATGACATCTTATGAAACAGCTGAATAAAAGGATTTAAGAGACATTTTGCAAATATTCATCAATTTCCATTTAGCCCAGTTAATCCTCATAGTCATAGTCTTGCTGTGAACACAGAGTGTTATTTATCAATCACCCACTAATCAGTTTTGAGTATTTTAATATTGTGAAGTATCTGCCTTAATATTTCACATTTAAGTATCAGGTTTTGGCTGGGAATCCAAATCTCTCTTAGGCAGAATGGGTTTTCCAGTCTGACCAAGTAATGAAAATAATGATGTTTTAAACACACAAAGAAGTATGGGCCTCGCTTTCAGTTTGGTATGTTTTACCTTGTTTCAGATATTACCAAAGCTTGTCTGATTGAAGGATTTCAGAACCAGGCTTATCTGCAGGCTGCAGATAGAGTCTTGAAAACCTTGGGGAAAACAAGAGCATCAGCCGAATATAAGGTATATTATATAATCAGCTATTTCTTCAATGAATGTTATTACAAGTACTTAAGTTCCCGAAGTTTTTTGCGCTACGGGTACGTATTTTAAAGCCTTTTGTGACTCCCTAGAGAGCTCCTCCCAAAATCCTCTGGAATACTTATAACAACGGCCTTAATTAATTATTCTTTCAGATTTTATTTTTATTTTCCTCCTGTTTTCTTTTGGTTGAAAGGGTAAGGGGGCAGGGCTAGGGATTGGATAAGATTTAGGATTGAGGAAAAGCGACTGGGTTAGGGATAGGTAAGTATACGTATGCACCCCAAGCACAAAACGCTTGTGGTTCATATGTACCCATGACAGCAGCCTTTCTCAATTCATTCCTTATGCAAGATCTTTTCCAGCTCTGGACAACAAAGCATTTCATGATGCTAAACATTTTCATCTTACCCATTACCAGAACTTTAAACAGGATGATGATTTCATTATTGCAAGTAATGCAAGCGGCGCAGTTTTGTTTGTTTTCTGCCAGGAATACAATGCATGACAGTAAAATAAGATCACTAGCTTTTGATATGACACCGTTCAAATGGCCTGGTTTTTAATAAGTAAACAAGGCAGTGTGATTTCAGAAAGGCTTTTAATAATGGTAGTGTTGTCAGGCATATTAATTGGTTGACTGGAGTTTTTAAATCAGTTATCCTTCGTTCCCCATATATGCATATATGATGATCTTATTCTGGCCATTTCTCTCTGCAGACCAAAAAACCTACTCAACCTTCAACATTCTATGTGGAAAATTACCTGGCAGGCTTCGTGAATGACCCAGTGGCCCTTAAGTTTGGTCCACGCCCGTCTGAGGAAGATGCGGAGAACATTGGGGTGAAGCTCAAACAGGAAGCTGATGATATTAGTGACAACGGTGCTGTGTTGCTTAATAAACCAAGGTATGATAGTACCATATAACCCCTTGACTGCCTCGTGGACATATTCTGGATTCAAAGAATTGTGTGGTTTTGGCTGTATTTGCAGGTGGCTCCATGTGACGGCAAAAGCATACCGACACATATATCAATAACATGCCAGAAAATGTCCATTTTTTTTTTCCTTCCCTGAGGTGGGAAGGGAAGGGAAATGTGTGGGCCTAAAATACATATCTTCTTTCCCACAAGCAGCAAGATACACAAGAAAAGTTATGCCGTGTTGCAGAAGAAGCTGAGAAGACTGGGCTCCAAATCAACATCAGGAAGACAGAGGTCATGAGGGTGAACAACAGACAACAAGATCTAGTTCAACTCCATCAAGAACACACCAAGGCAGTCAACAAATTTGTTTACCTGGCCAAGGTAGTCAGTAAAAATGGTGGACAGACGAAGATATCAAGTGCGGAATCAACAAAGCAAGATATGCTTTCAATACCCTGTGACCAATCTGGAGATCAACAGCCCTCTCACTCCACAACAAGATCCGGATATTCAACACCAATGTGAAGTCTGTCCTACTATATGGTTCCGAAACATGGCGAGTGACAAAAACCAACACCATGTACCAAAAAAGCTGCAGACATTCACTAATCGATGTCTCAGAAACATCCTCCGCATTAGGTGGCCAGAAGTCATCTCCAAAGAACAATTGTGGGACAGGGTGAGACAAGCCCAATTGAAACTGAGATAAAGAAACGGAAATGGGGATGGATCAGTCACACGCTACGAAAGCCTGAATCCAACATCACCAGGCAGGCTCTTGTCTGGAATCCACAAGGAAAGCGGATAGCGAGTTGACCAAAACAGACTTGGTGCAAGAGTATCGATGTGGAAGCAGCCGGAATGACGTGGACCGAGCGAAGGAGGAAATGCCAGAACCACGCGCGTTGGAAGAGTGTTGTTGCGGCCCTATATTCCTCAAGGAATCCAGAGGCTTAAAGAGAAGAGAAAGAGAATCTACATATCATTGGTTGGTTGTTGGAATCTTGTGAAAACTAACTCAAAGGTTGTTGTCATGAAACTGTAGTATTTTGCATAGAAAGCTATAGCTGAGCAGTGAGCAGAACTCAGTATTTTCTCTCTTTGGCTTTGTAATTAGTAGACTACAGTCCCATAGCAATAGCCTTTGAGTTTTAGTTTTACCAAGTTTCCAGCAGCTGACTGAGGACAGAGAGTATATAAGAGATGGGGTTCATTCTTGGTCGATTTGCACTGCGAGACACGGGAAGCTCTGTGAAACCACTGTTAGCATGGAGCGGAAAGTAGGTCGCTGCGGTAAACAATATCCTTTTTTGCATTTCCAGGGGCATAGGAGCTTACAAACGGTTTTAAATAGTTTCAATCAGCCCAAAAATATGAACAAACCACAGTAAACAGATATGCACACCGTCTTTGGTGAAGAAGGTCTCTTTCAATTCTTGAATTTCTTTTTTACTGCAGCGACCTAGTTTCGTGATTTGGCAGAAATGAACCTTCTCTAGATGTCTATACTCTCTGCTGAGGATATAGGTGGGTGATGGATGCATTATGTCACAAGTTCCGTACATTATTCTATCAGAAATTCCCATCCATGAAATATTTTGTCGCTATGCTGCAAGACTCCTGTAACTCAGATTTTTGGCCAAAATCACATTTTGCGTTCTTTGGGTCTGAAAATCAATGGCGCACTTTGTGTCAAAAGCTCGTGGCTCAATTCCTATAAATAATGATATCGCAGTCATCAAGCCCATTGTCTTTAGAATTTGCTGGCGGCAATAAGCCAAAGAATACCAGTGTTTTTGGCTGTCCTGTAAAATTTTCGAAATGTTAGTTACGGGAGTCTTGCAGCATAGCAACGACTTGTATTTGTGTCTATACAGGCCCACACTGAGAAACCTTTTGATGTGGGTAGAGCTCAGTGGTTTCCAGAATTTTTCATTTCGAGTGGTGCAGTTTAGAACAAGTGAAGACCAAGAAAGTGAAAGAAAATGTTTTAAACCTATTGAGTTGTTAAGAGTGAATCATTATGACCGCTGGTGGATGATGCATCGTGATATTCTTCTTATATTTCAGTGCATTTGAAAGAGCCAAAAACTGTCTTGTGTTGCAAGAATATGACCAGATTATTGCACTGTGTGATGAAGAGTTGGCGGACGAGGCCAAGTCTAAACATGTAGCAGAGATGTTGCTACTGCGTGGGACTATGAGGCTATTGCAGGGGATGGGAGAAGGAGCTCTGAATGATCTTTCCCTTGTGGGAAATATGGAAAACATAGATAAAACAGTGAGTGATGGTTTAGAGTCCAGTATTGCCTTTGAAAACGCTCAGGACATTCAGGCCATGCATCTGGGAATAGCTTTTTTTTTTTTTTTTTGCCTAATGCATGAGTCGATTTTAACTTCATAGTCTAATTTCATAGTAACAGCCTTAAGTTTTCCTTCTTCTAGTGAAATCGCATCACAGAGCATGTATATTATAGAATCTCCAGTTTGCATCAGTGCCTTTATGTTTTTCAAAAACAGGTGTTGGAAAACAAAATTATTGGGAAATTGTTTTTCCAAAAATTTGTGGACAATACAATGGGCCGCCAAACTTTCAAGAATCATCTTCGGTCTGAAAGTAAACTGCTGATTATTTCAGGTGAAGCGCTACAGGAGTGAGACTCTCAATGCATGACACCGGGTTGGAGTTATCTTTTTGTTATGTTTGATTATGTACTACTGTTAGGAAATAAATCGTCACAGTGCTAACATAAAGGCCTGTCTCATTTTTCATAGTTTGAGAAAAGGGAATAAATGTGTTTATATTTTTATTATGTATATTATATTTTGGTGTCAGTTGTTTAATGCATAATTGCGGGAAGGGATTGGTGCATCTGTTTTTTTTTTTTTTGTGTCACGTAACATTGTTGGGCTAGACCTCACGAAGAACATGCAAAGTCAGTGCAGTTTTGGCATATGTCTCACTTAGGCCATTATGCTGGCACAGTGATGAAATCATTCCTAATAGAATTTAGTGTAATGGAATTATTCGCGGCTTTTTATTTTTTTTTGTTGTAAATTTTATTGACATTGCATAACAAGCTACTCTTTACAGTTTGGAGCTGTCTGCGGCTGTCTGTCTTGTCACTTACAGAAGCACAAATACATATAAACTTTGCAGTGCATAGTTTCTGACAAACTTAATTAAAAATAAAGTCCTCTAAGAATTAATGGCTGTCATATTATGGTTTGCAGATTAGTCAGATTAATCTTGTTCAAAGGCCCGTCATTGAATGAAATAAATAAATAACGAGAATCACTGGGGTACAGAGTAAAAATAAAAAGTCTACTTGATCGATGCACTCTGCATTGTTTGGGTATTCAGAAGCAGCATGATCAAAGCACTGTGCTTTCCTTGGATCTTAAAGAGTTGAATGCATTTCTCTTGGATTTTCAGTTGCAAGCCACTGCCTTGGTGAGGGAAGGTTGTCTCCGCGTACAGAAAGATTCATCTGAAGATTCCCTGTCTCCATTCGAGAAAGCAGAGAAAATAGATGAGAATAACTCCGATGTCTATCATCACCACGGGCAGGTAAGAAGTGTTCATGTGACTTGTTTTCTTTTTTTATCAAAATTGTTTGTTTTGTTTTTTTCTTTTTGACCATTGGGCAGAAAAGTTAATACTGCAGTTCTGTCTCTCATTTTCAAGCCTTGTGGTTCATATTTGGCTTGATACAAGCCAAAATAGCAGGTCACTCATGGTCCATATGCATTTAATATATGAAGAAGACGAGCTTGCATCCCTTTTGATCACTCTTTTTGAATCCAAGTGGCTCTAGTGTGACTGGTGATTCTATTCATTTAGCACAGGATTTGCATCCAAGCAGTCACATTATGTTACAGGATGTCTTTCCTTGTCGTTTCAACAGTTAAAATATTCTTTGTCCGGCTGCACTGGAATGGAAAAGTGTACCAGTTGTCGTTCAGCCATTGTTTACCAACATGGTACACATCGTTTGGGCACACCGGAACAAAGGATAGTCCCGTCTTGTCTTTCGTTTGTTGCCATACTGTAATAAAGCAGAATGACCTATTTCCACTTTGAATCTTCATGTGTAAGTTTCTATGAAGCTTACACACAGGAATTTACAGATGTGGATAGCATGTGTTTTTTTTTAATGCCGTTTTAATTTCTGCTTGATTGAAGAAATAACATTCAAGACATCGAAAACAGAAAAGCATGCTACCTTCCTGGCCAAACGACGCCAGCTTCCTGGGTGTAAACACTGCCTGAGGCAGTGCATTATGCTTTTCTTGCGGTATTTCTTCTCCAAAAAGTTGGCATTTTTCCAAGGCACTGATTGAACAGGGGATATTGCAATGTCTCAGGCTGTCTTAAAGCTTTTTGCCAGGATAAATTTAACAGTTGTCTAAATCCTGGGTTTTGAATGTTAGAATTAGTAGATTTAAGTACATGGCATCGGAATGTTTGGAGGATCTATATTGTGTGTATTGTCTGCAGAAGTGTTAGGTATTTATCTCACTGACAGTATATCCATCAACATCCATATATTGTCACTGCTGTACGCTAACGGCATAAGTCATTTTTGACATGTTTAAGACATCAAGAAAAAAGTTTCCTTCCCTGTCATCTGTTGACTTATGCCATTATGATTCTATTGGATTATTACATTTTCCTATGGGAGCATTTTTTTCCCTATACTATCTGAGAACCCTTGTGCTCAGGAATGCAATGAACCGTCAGTTGCCTTTTGGCATAAGTCTGACCTTTGCAGTTATCGTAGAGCAGTGACAATATATTGATTGAACTACCTGTCTCTTTATCCATTCATCACCTTATCTGTCCTTTTCTGCATCTAATCATCATTTTATTCATCCAGTTATCATCTTTTTAAAGTGTGACGTGCAGCTACCAGTTGAACAGTTTCTAATCACATGGGTCAACCATGATCAGTCATTTAAATATTTTTATGTTGCAGGCATTCTTTTTGTCAGCTCATAATTTCTCTATTAATTCATAATTTTCTTATTACAGCAATTGTTGCAGCTGGAAAAGCTCGATGAAGCCATTGCAAAATTCAACAGGAGTATTGCATTGTCACCAAACTTCCCAACATCCTACGTGCAAAAATATTATGCAGGTTGGTCTGTTTGAAAGTATGCCGCCTTCAGCAATTAGCTCTATATTTTCAGTTTCTGCAGTGCTTGAATTTGACACGGAATTACTCTGTTTATATACTGGGTGGGATTTTAAATTATTTGAAATGTCTTTTTGATATATACCATTTTTAGCAATGAGCTCTTTATTTCCAGTTTTTGATTTGGCACAGAATTTCTCTATTTATACAAGAAGAGGGGGGGGGGGGGGGGCTTTTTTAAATTAATTTAAATCTGTCGACGTTCATTCTATTGCCTGTTATTTGTGTGTGTATGAATGTCTAGCATGAGAGTGTATACAATAGTTTGTGCATGGGAGAGAGAAAGAGAGAGAGACAGGTGGAGAGAACAAGGCTTTCTGTAAAAGACCAGGATCATTTTTGGATTGGGCGCTCTATAGATGATCTTCATTATCATTATTGTTATTAGTATTAATATTATTATTATTAATTTTATAATATTATGTCACTTCAATTTTTATGGGTTTGGGTGGTTGTAGCCTGTTCTTCACCACATGTAACACTTAATTATCCATTGAAACAACCACTTAGTCCTTTCATCGGTAATTGGTGACAAATGTCATCCCATTTATTCCCAAAGAGTATACAAATACAAATACAAGAAAATTAATTTTTGTATTTTTGTATACTTCTTTAATCCTATTCGGGAATTTGCCTTAGTGTCATGCAACCCAAGTCCAACTGGGGCAGACATGTCATCGACACAGTGCAGTGCCGGTCTGCAGGTTTTTTTTAGGATGGGGGAAATGAGGGGCAGTGATAGGGATAAATTCCATTTAGTTTTGCCCGGGCAGCACCTATTCAACTTGCTTTTTTATTATTTCCAACTGCCAAGATATCTTTAACGTGCACACGGGCCTTCGGAGATTTTTGTCCTTATCCGAGAAGACTGGGTGCTCGATCCTACCACCCAATGGATCAGAGACAGGAAAATATGAGAAAAATCACAAAATTCCACCATGCCTGCCCCGACTGGGATTCGAACCCGGTACCTTTGACATGATAGGTGAGCACCATGCCTCTAGACCACAGTGTCCCTTTATTTATTTATTTAATTTATTTAATTTGCATTTTCAGTGGTGTATTTAATTTTTTGTGTCCATATCACCAGTTCACAGAAAGGCCATTGTTAGTGAAGACCTGCGTCTATTGTCAGATGCTAAAACAGGTTTTGAAGAAACGATTGCCCGATTCCCAAAGTGTAGTGATGCTTTGATTCTGTATGCTCAGGTAAGTAAACCTAGATCTTGACCTGATTCTTTGTGAACATGTTTGTCTCCTGGGTCAGAGCTTGTGGTTGGTGGCCGCTATTGGTGGAGTATCCTTCTGTCATATCATACTGGTGTATTCTGTCTATTGTCTGGCTTCTTTCTTGCACAATATGACCGTCATCGTGATGGTGTGCTTTCTCCACGCTCAGACTTGAGCTCAAACCCAGGGTCAGAGGAAAGAAAGGGGAGAGTGAAATGCTTTTCGCAGGTGTCATTTACCATGCTACTGCTGAAGCCATGTTTTCATTTGAGGTGTTTCTGAGCACTTGAAAACATTTCTCCTGTTTCACTCGAAGAAGGGGTTTTGACGTTTCCGTTTCAGTACACATGAAAACTCAGCGTAAGGCAGCAATGAAAAGAATGAAAATCAACTTTTCAGTCAGTAGGGACCTCTATCTCGGTTGAGAAAATTAGAATATTTGATTTAATCTTTGAAAGAAATTGCCAAAATTAATTACTTAATATGCACTGCTGCCTCGGTAAGTATTGCTGGTCTGTTCAAATTTTCTGTGGTTTGTTTCAAAATTTGTTCAAAGCCACTTTCAAGTTAGTGTGCTGGTTTGTTTCAAGATTTGTTCAAAGCCACTTTCAAGTTAGTGTGCTGTAAATAAAAGTAGATATCTCTGTTAAGGCCAAAGCGTAATAAATTGAATATTATTTGTATCACATTCAGATTATATGCCTTAAATCCTCAGTTCACTTGTGTAACACAGCTCATTGTTGATGGCAAAAATGAATTAAATACCACCATTATGTAAATCCCTGCTCTGTATTACAGGCACTGAGTGACCAAGGAAAGTTCCAAGAAGCAGAAAAATATTTCAAAAAAGCACATGATATCCAACCACGAAATGCTAACAACATTGTCCATAGAGGGTAAAAATCTCAGTCTTTTCTTTACATGTCAATTATCTTAGCATTTTGTCAGGGATGTGTGTATTCTGTATATTTCTTAAGTCAAAATGTGGTAAAAGGGAAAAAGTTGTATGTATTGTCGAGGCCTCTGTTTTTGGATGTCTGCCCTTGGCATTTGCACCTGAAAGTTGTATGTAGCAAAGCCTCAGGTAAGAAATAATACAGAAAATTTCTTACACACGAGCTTTGCTATATACAACTTTATGTTATTGCCACATTTTGATTTGTGCCTCAAGCCTTGCTGCAACCCCACAGATTTTCTGTGGTTTTCATATTATGTATTTTTATATTGTCTCTAGAAGTAGATAAGAAAACGTTCATTATTTAGTGGCGCTCGACAGCTTTTCAAGAATGATTTACTGTATTTAGAGTTTAAACTGGTGAATGAATATTTTCCTTATGCTAAACATGCAAGACAGCAGGTTGAGACACCCTGAAGCTTCTCGCATTTATGGATGGCTATTTTTGAGCAGACCGCAGTTTAATAATAAAGCCGAATAGAGAAAATGCTGAGTTGTGTTCACTACATTTGTATTTAGCATCTTTCAGTTAATGACACTATATTTGAATCTTGACATCTTGTATTGTCGACAGTTCAGGCTTTAGTCAGAAGGTTATTGTTTAGAACTTGGTATTGGTATGGTAATAGGTGCAATGGAAGTTCAAATCTTCCTACACTAAAAAGAGGTTTCATACTAAGCCCGGAGCATCACAGACAGTTGCTGCCAGCAAAGTGTACTTCAAGAAATAGTGGCAGGAGCTGACTGTGTCTGACTGGGCTTGTTAGGATAGGGTCTTCCCGGATTTAGTAAGAAAGTATAGGAAATTATGGTTTGCATTATATGTTATCTGCCAGCAGCTGACTGTCATTCCCTGCCAGTATGATACCTCCCTAACTTAGCTGTTTAAAATTTTATGAATCATAGCAAGGACTCTCTGAAATCAGTAATAAGGATTATTATTTTGTATCCTGTGAAATTCACAATCAGTGTATATTATTGCTTTCCATACTGTTTCTTTGGCAGGCTAATGATGTTACAGTGGCAAGGAAATGTAGATAAAACTTTGGAGTTGTTGGAAGATGCCCTGAAAGTAGATCCAACCTGCCAATATGCTTATGAAATCAGGGGAACAATTGAAGTACAAAGGTGAGCGGTCCTTTGGACATTTATTAATTTATGTAACGTTTTCATATTGCATAGCTCACGAGTTTCACCATCCTTCTGAATGCTCTGATTTCATCAGGTATTTTCCATGTTGTTGCATTTTTGCCTTTTTGAGAAAGTGAGGATTGAAAGTAGGTCGGCAAACGGGCAGGCTGAACATAACATCACAAAAACATATCTCGGAAAGGTTTTAACTGATTGGAATGATACTTATACACAGTAAAATTAGGAGTGAGAGAATTACTTTCATACCAAGACTTCAGCATCGACAAAAATGTCGCAAACAACAATTTCCTAGCAATTATGTCGCGTGGAAGTAAGGTTTTGGGGTAAGTTTGAAAATCTTGACAAAAATCTATTGGGTGACCTGTAACATGGCAATAGTATTAGTGTATAAGTTATTAAGAATAGAAGACAGGAATATGATATATTTTGCATGCAAACATATTTTTTTGCGGTGTGTGATGAGAAATGTTTTGCAAACCCAAGATTTTTGGAAGTGTGGCATGAAGGGTTGGGCAAGAAGTCCTTCAGCTGTTGTGCACATCTTATTGATCAACTGTAAAGCGGATTGCTCAGGCTTAAAGTTAGGCTGATGTAATTTTCATGTGTGATTTTTTTTTTTTTTGAATGGTTAGGCCATTTCCATTTTGAAAATTTTGGGGCATGAAACTGATAATTATATACTGCCTTTCTGAAGGGCTGCCTGCCTAACACTACTAACAGTCTGTAGCCCAAATCATTTAGTGGGTTTTGATTTTTAACTCCTCACCTAACTTAATAATAACTTATATGTCTTTGCATCGTGACAGAGGAAACCTGGCTGATGCAGTGAAAAGCTTTAAGAAAGCCATATCTTTATCCAATTCAGAAAGTGAGATGGCTCACTTATACTCTCTGATGGAAGCCGCAGAGGTTCAGGTAAAAAGAACATAACCTTATTGTTTTTGGTATTTGTCACAAAGACCTGGTGGGGCACTAGTTTTGTTTTTTCTGTTGTGGAAAATTCAAAAAAGGTTGAGAAACACTGAGCTAGACGAACTCTTTAATGCTTTTAAACAACCAGAGGTGAGATACTTCACCATTTGTGTGTGCGCCTGAAGAAAGGTCCCAGTTGTCGGTACAGCTATTTTTGAGCTAGGGGGTGAAAGGGTCGAAAAAGTCGTGCCTAGTTGGAAATGTACTTCTAGCAGAAAACACAAGTTTAACCATTTCTAAATAGCATATGAAAAGGATTTCGGAATATTTTATGTTTAAATATTATTTTATTAATTATTTGTACAATATGTGACTCTTCACGAAGTAATATTGGAGTGATTGTTGCTAGGGGACCGTGGACTAATTACAAAGCTGTTATAGAGATAATACTGAGTAGTGTTCACTGCTCATCTATAGTTTACCGTGTAACATGCCGCGGTCCCCTAAAAACAGCCAAGTCGGAAGTTTTTTGGATCTTGTTAGGAGAGCGCAGTATTTTACATAGAAAGCTAGAGCTGAGCAGTAAACATAACTCAGTAGTTTCCCTATTTGCCTTTGTAATAAAACTACGCTCCCCCAACAATATCCAAAAAGTCTGTCATGGGAGAGAGAAAATTTTACCTGCCACTAATAGGGTTAAAGCTGTTTTTCTCAAAAGTTTGTTTTTGCCCCCTGTCTTACAAAATGTGTCATATCTTCAAAACTACCTAAGATATTGGAAAAATTTTCAAAGCAGCATGTTCAGCATTGAATTTTCTAGAAGAATATCCAAAATTTGAGACAACTGGGACCTTTCTCCAGGCACACACACACTTGTGTAAGAATGGTAGAGTACACTTTGTTATACCATATTATGGCTTTATCTCTCAGTTTTTTTATAAAAAGTGGAGATAGAGTAACAAAGCTACTCTACAATAATCAGATGTCAGATTATGCCAAATGGCAACTGGCTGTTCATTACATTGATGAGGCACATCAGATAATATTATAGTAAGAAGAAATGGGAAAATGTAATAATCCAATAGAATTATAATGGCAAATTCTAGATGATAGATGGGAAGAGAAACAGTTTTTTCTTAATATCTTGAAGGTGTCAAATAAGACATGCCATTAGCAAAGAGCGGTGATGATAATAAAGCAGTACTAGGGGAATGATTTGCTTCTTGTAATAAGAGATTAGAACCTTTTATATACTAGGCGTGACGAATTTATCAACGAACTCATTACTTGTTTTCCACAGGTAAAAGTGGCCAAGGATTTGAACATTCAGCTACCTACACAAAGGATGTGATACCTTCAGTTTGCCCTGCAATGTGTTTTGTGAGCGTGAGTGACTGTGGTTTTAGTGCTAGCTCCTTTGTATGTTCCAAGAAATATCCCAAATAACCCTGTGTGGACATGTGAGTGAGGTAAATGAATAATGAGGGATGGAAATGTCTTTGTTAAATTCACAGCATTTTAGAGTACTTTAGGTCCTTGTTGATGATTGAAAGAAAGGGCAGACCTTTAAGAAAGTGTTGAGGAGAGCGAAAGACCCAGTTTAAAATCCTTTTCTCGGACATAATGTACCAAAAAATGATTAACACTCCAAGGATGTTTGTGTGAAAGATAAGCCCTTGAAGAACTATATATCTGTCCATGGGATTTTGACATTCAAAGGTTTATTTCCTTATTGTTTGTGTTTATTTTCTTAAACCGGAAATGTCGCTGAATGTTAGAGAAATATAATGAGAATTGATTACCTCTTTTGTGTTCATTGATTTCAATTCTTGGAGGAATATTTTGTTTTTTATTTTATTTTGAATAGTAATGTAAAATGAAGGCCTGGGTAGATGGTTGAAGTGGGTCCGAAGGGTGCATGCATCGATTTAGATAAATTGTGTTGATTCATGGGCAGGATGTGACATTTGATTTTTGATTTTAACTTTATATAGTTCAGGATGTGTTTTGTGAAACCACTGAAAGGAGTACAATGTTGCATCACTGTGTGGACCAGAAATGTGATTTTGGCTTTTTTTAAAAATGATCTGAATGTTGTATTACTCAAGAAATTAGAGCTCAGATGTTAGTTTTCCAATATGTTTGAGGTTTTTACGTAGTCTAGTATAACCGAACTCTGAACATACTTTTCTGAATTAGCATAGTTTTGCATCACACTAAGGCTTGTTTTCTGAAACAAATGAGCTCTTGCAGTATTTTGGTAGGATTAAACTCTTTAAGTTTTTCTGAATATGAGTGGAAAGAGCAATCATTTTGAAGTCAGTGCCATCTCAACACTCAGGAATATCACGCATTTTTTTTTCATTATTTTAATTTGTTTTTTTGTCAGAAATTTTATATTATCAATCTTTCAAATGATAAACATGAATGGAATTGAAAATTAAAAGTTTGGAATAAGTAAAATTTTGGGAACGGGTTTTACACCTTGCATAAAAAGCTTAAGCCAAACAAGCTAGGATGCTTGCTGCATGGCCTTTCATTTTTGTGATTGACAGGCGTGGGTGGGGTCAGAGACCTTCTGTAAATTCTCCCATTGACTCAACAACTCGGGCCTCCAGTTGGGATAAGAAATTTTTTCAAGGGCTATATTAAGGGGCTATACATCGCGCAGAGTGGAATTATGGAGAGGGGGACACTCGTAATCTGAGGGTAAACATTGCTATCTTTGGAGATGTTGTCCGTAGAATCTATGTCTCGTTAATTATAATGTTGATTAAGCATACAGCTTCCATTATGTCTTGCAGGATTCCAGAATTTGACATAGATATCAATGGGTTTTGGTGATTGAATGCTGATCAAAGGATAGGGTGAAATGAAGCACATCGTTGGTCGACTGTTGAAACCTTGTTAAAACTAAAATCAGAAGCTGTTGCTCGGGGAGCGTATGATTACAAAGCCATATTGAGGAAATACTGAGTTGTGTTCAATGCTCAGCTATAGCTTTCTAAGTTAAACTCACCAATATATAGTCCTAACAATAGCCTTTAAATTAGTTTTAATGAGGTTCTGACCGCCGACTGACGACATGCAACACAACCAGAGGGAGTTGATATGTCAGTGAGCTATTCAAATGCCAGAGGGAGGGAAGGATGTACATACTTGCAAGTGGACAGTTTAACATAAGCAAAAAAAAAAAAGAGGGGGAGGGGAGGTTGATTCTTTAATGAGCATGATGAGGCGGTACGAGAAATAAGAAAAGAATGAATGAGCTCAACCTCTGTCGTGAAATTCAGAAGAAGAGGCGGGAGATTCACATGGGGGATGGGGAGTGAGTGAGGGAAAAGAGCATGAAACATCTTGCCTGATAGGGATTCCCATGCTGTTGAATATATGTAAGTGAACAAATGAGCGCGACTACATGAAGCAAATCTGATATTTCTATGCTCCCTGTAAATAAAAAGTAAAACAGTACATATTAATCTAGAGTAGATAGTAATACATTCTGTTCATCTTTAAGGATATTATACCAAAGGGATTCATTTAATTCTTTGGATTTAAAAAAATGCCATTTATGTCAACTGAATCCTGTCAGATTTGACATGACTGCCCTGATGATTTACCGAACTTGTGAATGGCCAGGGAAAAAACCAGTTGCAAGGATCAAGAGGTTGATTAACCAATTTTAGTAACAGATTTGCTGTTAAATGTTTCATGTTCCATTGTGCTCAAGATACACTGAATCATTTGAGGGCTTTGATTTTAAGATACCGGTAGCATGGCCTGTGACACATAAAACGTAAGAAGAGGGACGTGTGAGAACTTTTCGAAAAGTGAAATAGTGTAGCAATGGCCCAGAAAAGGCTTAGAGATAGCCCTTGTTTACTCAAGCACCAGTAATCAATGTTGGAACAATTCATTCACAAGAGTTCAGACCTTCAGTGGATGAAATTTCATGGGAGGGAATTTTTGTGCTGTACTGATATGTCATTCATTCCAAGAATGTGCCATTGAATTTGTCGCAGTTAATTTTCTCCTTCCAAATGATCAGTGAAATGTGTAGTCTATTGTGACTGTAGCTACATTGGCAGCTGAATTGGAAAGGCAAACTAGATTAGATTTAAAGAGTCTCATCCTTAAGTTGTTTGGCCCTCACAGCAGTGTAAAAGTTACATCCACATCTGAAACCCAGTATCTGTTATTTTACATCTGTTATGAAAAGATCAGTGGTCACTACAGTGAGCTGTCATGAGGTCTAGTAGCCTTTTTACGGGTCCTTCATATGCAAATGACAAAACTAGCTCTTGCATTCTGGATTGTGGCTTTGTTTTGTCGTCTTTGCCATGTTGATGTGTCCATCACATGATTTATTTTATTTAATTAAAAATCGCCTGGCCCTGCTGAGCCGGCTTATCCGTTCAGTGCTGGTGGCTTAGTTGACTCAAGTCGCGCTTCTAATTTGCCAAATGCTTCTATTAGTTTCTCCATGTTCAGTCAACACATCTAATTTTTGAGAATCATCAGCCATCAGATAAGCTCTCGTCCAATGTTCACCCTGCCAAAATATTAAATTTCTCTGTCCAAATGCGTAAAGGTGATGGCCGTGTGACAGAATAAGAAAGGAGTTCGGGCACATTGGTGTAACTAGAATTTCTTGGAATTGTTTTTTTTTTTTTTTTTTGAACATGAATTTCAAATGGGAATGCAAAGATTTTGTGTACTTTTACAGTAGAATCTGTGAAATTGACCGTACATACCCAAGCAGATTTACTACTGTCTTTCAAGAAACTTACATGTTTTTAAAAATGGAACATGCTATATGAGAGAGAGAGAGGAAATGTGAGTGTTAATGACATTTTTGACCAATACTGAATTTTGATGGTTGTGGTTTTTATTTCTGCTGTCTCTCTCTCTCTCTCTCTCCCACTCTCTTCCACCAATGGCATCCTTAAAATTACCCACATTCCAGTGCTGTCAACTTGAGCATACAGTGTTCCTTTCTACGTTCAAAGTTTGGATTTCTAACAAATCATCAACTGTATGATAAACCAGCATATAGCTATAGACGGCATTTTCTGTTGTTTGTTATTATAAATTGTCGCTCAGCTGTTGGAACCTGGGTAAAACTAACATCAGATACCGGTGTTGGGTGACAGTTGTCTAATCAGGGTTCATAGCGGACCTTGAAAACCTGGAAAAACCTTCAAAAACGAAAATTGTTTTTCAAGGTCTTGAAAAGCCTGGAAAACAGAGCACAACCTTGAATAACCTTGAAAAAACATAAAACGCGATCGAATTGAAAAAAACAAAAAAAATTTGGGCCTAGACGCTAGGCCTAACGGAAACGGATGTGGCCGTGTAGTCGCACAGGTTTTTACGGACATAAGCAATTTACGGACATGCGTAGTTTTTGTCGCGGTGTTTTGTGGCCTTGAAAATGAAAAAGTTGACCTTGAAAAACCTTGAAAAAACCTTGAATTTTCTCATCAAAGTCTGCTATGAACCCTGTCTAATGATAAAGCCAAATAGAGAAAATACCGGTACTGAGCTGTGATCACTGCTATGCCACATTATGGCTTTTTATGAAAAAATTTTACAACCCCACTTCCAACATGAACAGCCGACCAAGGATATTCTGGATCTTCATGCCATTAAGTTATTAAAACAATCCTGGAATGGATGAAGTAAAATTCAAAGTATTTGTGGTGATAAAAATGCATTTTTCCAAGTGGCATATCTTACTCAACCTCCTCCAGGCTGTAACAAACCATCATATAGTTTGCCAGAATGGCACATCTCTTGACCTTTATGAGTTTCTCCAAAAGATGAAATGGGGAGGGGAGGGGGGGATTATCTCAAAACTAGGGTTTTCGGTGATACGCCATTCTATCATACAGATGATGTGATGGTGGTCTGAATACAAAGTCCCTTAAGGCTGACACTTCTTTTCTGCAGTTCTAAATTTAGAATGTTACTTTGATACAGTCTCTTTTGTAACATGTCGGGCCAAAGAAAAAAACTGTTATATTTACAAGTCTGATTCTTTCAGTAATAATTGTTATTTCTTCCTTGTTCACTCCTAAGCCAAAGAAAAGTCTATTCTGTATACTAGCGTCTGATTTTCCTCAGTGACCTCCATTGGTTACTTCATTGCTAAACTCCGTCTCAAAACTTCCCAGGCATTAATGCCATATTGAGGGTTGGCAGTCAGAATGTTTTATGACCAAAATAGTCAAATTGAGAAAAACGGGTTTGGAATTTGTAACTTAAATGAAATTTAAATAATTGCAATAACTTCAGTATGCTCACATGAATAGTTTCATTGGGTTACAAAATAAAGTCAAACACCTTGTGTCTTGGATATCTACAGGCATTTAGAGCAATCAATAAAACTGGACATGACACATTCTGGTTGATAACCCTGGATATGTACATGTATACCATTCTGAGTCCCACATAAATTTTGAGATTCTCCTATGAACTTTCATCATTGACATTAATTTTTTTTTCTCAGTAACTAGTATTTAGTATTAATTGTACATAGTTTAACAGTGCATGACCTTTTGATAGATGTTCAGTTTTGTAGTGCAGTGATATTAGTCAATAAGATTTTCAAGATTTCAGGTGTTAGGTGACAGTTTTTTTTTTTTTTTTTCTCCTTTGTAAAAAGTGATAGAAGATAGCATTTCTTACTGTTACTCAGTATTATAGGTATTTATGCATTTCTTACTGAATATGCCGAAGTGAGGAAGATTAGGAGGAAGACAGTATGATGGGCATGGAATGCAACATGGATTTTGACTTTGTTTTCAAAAAATATTTAATTTTATCATGGCCATTTTTGGCTAACATTTTATTCATATACTGGCACACAGGAAAGGGCATACATAGGGCAACAATTTCAGGCTCAAGAAAATTTCCTTACATTCACCTTAGACATGGCCATGGAATGCAAAGTTTTGGATTTTGACGTTGGGTTCAAATTACCATTGAATTTTATCATTGCCTTTTCATAGTAACAGTATTGGCACACAAGAGGGAGTATAGGTGAAATATTTCGAGGTCAAGAAAATCACCTCACATTCACCTTTCACATGGCCATGGAATGTAAGGATCTGGATTTTGACTTTGGTGTCAAATGACCATTTAATTTATCATTGCCATTCTTGCTCACATTATATTCATAACAACATAAAGAGGGAGCATAGGGGAATGATTTCAAGCTCAAGAAGACTTTGCCTCACATTCTCAAAGGAATTGTTTTTTGTTTTCTTTGATGTTTTTCAACCAGCTTGCACCCCCTTGATTTTCACAAGTTCGTTTGTCTTTTTTTTTTTTAATTTGCGATAAATGTCCTGGCATTACTATAGGTAACTTGTCTGTGGTTAAGCTGCCCATTTTAAGCATGCAATAAAAACCATTCATGAGAAAGTCATGATATTGTCGATGTTCAAAGAACGTAAGTCACATTTTGAAGTTTTCTGATTATGTTAATGACTTCAGATAAGGCTGAAAATATGGAGCTTTAAAATAGCAAGGTTTTAGCTTCGTGAACACTGTTGTTGAGGTTCAGTCAGTAAGGATATTCACTTTTTCTGCTTTGCAGGGATGTAGTCCCTGGCTTGCATAGTAGTTTTAAAATTGTGTCATTTCACACTGCCACAAGTTTTGAAAACAGAATTAACGTGAGTACTGTATTCTCTATTTTATCAGTGTACATCACAGCCAATGAAGCATTGAAAGACCAGTTGATTGATATGAAATAATTGCTGTATTGCAGTTTGAGCCATGCCCCTTGAATGGGACAGAATTAATGCTAGGTGTGGAGCAACAACACTTTGGGTGCTCTTTACCATAGTAATTTAATCGATATCTAGACATTTTTTACTAGTGAAATCTATATTATATAGTAACTGTAACTGTAACTAGAAACTCATGGGGGAGCCGGACAACAGAGAGTCTTCAGAGAAGAAACCCCCCCTTGTTCAAGTGTTTCGGCCCTGAACTTCTTACACTCTAAGGGGCCGGGCCACACCTAGGAAAGTGTAAGAAAATGGGCATGGCAAAAGTATTCCTGAATCATTATCATTGTCTGATTTCTCCATTATAAAGAGATCTATTCACCGCTGGGATGGATGACAGTTCATATGAACCGCTATGTAACATCCAAACCTTGAATTTAACCAGAAGAACATGTGGATGAGTAAAACTGTATTCAACCAGAGCTCAAGGGAGCTTATGGATGAACCGGTGTGTCATACTGTGATGTCCTCTTGTTTTTAATTTTAGATTGTATTCAATGTTTCTGACAGGATAAAACATGCAGCTGCCATTGAATTTTTTTCTCTAAAATGTTGAGCATTGAGAACTGTGTTTTGAAATGTCGGAACGACTGACACAGATATGGAATGATCAGGCTTGAAAATCATTCAGATTCAGTGAAAGTCAAGAACTCAGAGTTGTTTTCAAAAACTGTTTTGAAATTTGTCTTCGAGATATTAGAATTTTCACACGGGTGAGTTTTCTATTTCTCACCTTAATATAAATGAAATAACGCACATTCACTTCACCCAGCAGTGTTGATGAAGAAAGAGGGTACCACCCTTGTTCCCCCCCCCCCCCAACACATTTTTTTTTTCCATTTCCATAACATGCAATGTGAATAAATTATCTCAATTCAATTTTTGACATATTTTCCATCTGATAATGATATGCTCTGGGTTGCACTGGTATTGGCAAGATGTAGAATTTGTCAAAATCAGGATTTAGTGACAACTCATTGTAAACCAAATGGAAAATTTGTCAAATTTTAGTATTTAGCTTTGTGATCCTTGCTGTTTTTTTTGTTGTTTTTTTTTAGTATAGGCCTAGGGCAGTTCAAGCTATTTCACTGGATTGTTTTCAGTGCCCACACCCCTCTTTCCCTACTCATACACACATTCTTTGACAAGTTCTTGCCACATTATACGTACATGTACTTGCTATCATTTTGCAACCCTTCCCTCAGTTTCTGCTTTTTTCAGGCTTTTTTGTGCCATATGATGTGGCATGACACATGGCATGCATGAAAACCGTTTGATTTTACCAAACCTTTTGCTTTTACCCTGCAGTGCAATGCCCGAACCAACATTTTCAAGGCACACAAGCACCGGTCACTAATGGATATTATAGAAATGACATGAAGCCTAAAGTTACCATCAAATAGTCAGTAGGACTTCGAGGGCTTGTTACACATAGATGTACATAGTTTTCTCAACTAGATCTATTGGAACATAAAGGAATGAATAAGATGTCCTTCCTTTTTATAATCATATTTGTCCCATCTTGTTTTTATTTTATTGCAATTGGAATAAGCTGTTAATAAAATATGGAATCAAAAGCATTTAGGGTGTTGGAATTATGATTTGAATTACTCTTTTGTCCTTTTGTACCTCTCATCATTAGATGCAGATGGTTGGTAGGTGCTTCTGGTAGAGCCTCCTTCTGTCCTGTGGTTCTGTTATATTTTGTCTGTCATCTTGCTTTGTCCTGGCACAGTGTGACTGTTATATGTGTCGACATGCTTTCTTCAAACTCTCACTCGTCATTAGATCAGGACTCACAAACATTTGATTGTCGATCAAAAGACTCACTTGGGCCTCAGTCAAAATTAGGCTGGTGGCGCAGTTTCTAGTCTGTTTTGACTCAGTGCACAAGGTCTCTCCTTCCGCCAGCCAACTCAAAAATAGTTTTAACATGTCCGAACTCGTGAGACAGACTTGTTTTGTTCTTGCCGGTGCGTGGGGTCCCATCTAATTCCCTGGTTCATACCTCACAGTAAAACCAAGACAAAAACAGTCTTGACTCGGTTCGCTACCAGTTTCCATGTCAGTGTTGTTTTGCATCCCTTTCTCAGTCAGCACAGTGAACCCGTGTCAAGACAAGACTTGGGTCCCTGTCAGACCACTAACAAGTGACAAAAATAATAAGCTGTGTGCAGCAAAGCCTTGTATAACAAATGATACAGAAATGATACAATAAAGCCCAAAGCAGAAAGAAAGATGAATCAAGCTTGCTGTATAATAACCTCCAGGAAAAAATGTGTAGCCGCCCAACAAAATGAGGCACTTCGTGCATTTTGGTAGTATGGAGATACTGGTATCGCCAAATAGGTTATTCAAAGTCCTTTCATTTGGTAAAAAAAATATTGCTGTAATTTAATTAGCAGAGGAGATAATATGGCCTCACAAAGTGTCCAAGTGACACAACCACAATTTTGAGAAAAACGCTTCTAACGTTTCAGCTTTTACTTTTAGTCAAAATTATTGGTGACGACTAGATTCAAAGTCAATTTTGATGCATTTACAACAGGATTAGCATTTGGAAAAGAAATACATGTAGTAAAGAGGTTAAACTTTTCAAAAATACATGTCCTGAAAATGCAAAATCGATAAAATTGACCCAGCGATGCCTTTTAACGATTTTCTCAAATTGGGTAGTACCGAAATGTGCCTCATTTTGTTGGTTGGCTACACAGATGTAACAGGATAGAGAGTTAAACAAATAAAACAAACAAATAAACATTTTGATTTTGCTCCAAGCTTTACTTTGACCCGAGAGATTTTCTGTGATATTTTGTCACCAACCAGTGAGTGTCTTCTAAATGATGTTAGTTGAAGAAGAGAAAGTACTAAGAAGGCAGGATGAATCACGAGAAGATTTTAATGTCTTACAATGTGACAGTATGAATAAATATGTATGGCCGCCTGACAAAATGAGACACATTTCGGTACTACCCCATTCGAGAAAATCGTTTAAAGGCATCATAGGGTCAATTTTATTGATTTTGTGTTTTCAGTATTTTTGAAATGTTTCACCTCTTTACTATTCCTTTTGCAAATGATACTCCTGTTTGACAAGGGTAAATGCCTCAAAACTGACTTTGAATTGAGTCATTACCAAAATTTTTTACTAAAAGCTGATGTCACGAGCGAGTGAGCGGGGGTCAGTGAGTGCGGGGAGGGAATTGAAGCGTGCATGTGTGAGTGAAGTTGAGGCGTAGTAGAGGCAAAATCTGAATAGTCAGATCACTGCAAGTTAAGAAGTTCAAGGGGACAGACGTGAGATCAGAGAGCAGTCGGGAGATTGTGTGTTTTCCAGTGATGACTGGTAGGTTGAACTATGATTTATAATGATGATGATTGATGTACTATATTCTCCTATGACCATGATGTAAATAAGTTATATGTGAGGAATGTGAAAGTCATTGATTACTGTGTATAGAGATGTGCGCAATGAGCGATAGATGTAAGTTCGGATCATGGATTCGTAGTGAGTCTGAGTGCTGTGTGGGACGGTAGAGGTGTGTTACCGTAAGAGGTGTGGTGAGTGAAAGGTGGACTATTGTGTGTACGCTTGATAGTTCGTAATGAGTGGTGAATTGGATAGTAATTGTATGGTGTTATAGAAATGTAATGTTATTCTTATAGGTGCCGGGGTCGGGCAGAGAAGCCACCCGCGGTGAGCGGACTTGTGCCGGGGTTGGGCCGAAGGCTACCCACAGGACTGCCTGAGTGAAGCTGTCGCGCAGGACAGCGGGAGCACATGAGTCGTGGCAGTCTGGCCACAGACAGACAGGGACGTTGTTATTGTCCTTGTTGCTATTAAGATGTTACTGTGCTATTGAGATACTAATGTGCTATTGAAATACTAATGTGCTATTGATATATTAATGTGCTATTAAGACATCGAGGGGAGATTGAGATACGGAGATTAGGTTGAGCAGGAGCCAATAAGAGAGGCCAGCAAGTAATATATATATGGATGTGAGGCTGAGGCCAGAGCATAGTTAGAAAGTAACTATCGGGTTGTGGACCCGGAGAAGAATGAATGTTGGGAATACTAACCATTGAATGGTATTTGAATTGAGTTAATGTAATGTATGTAATTGCACAGATATCTTATCTTATTATATAATAAATGTGTGAGTCTGTTTGGTTGTTCTGTTAAGTGTTATACTTGTTCGTTCGTGATTGTTGTCCTGTCATAATAAGTACATCTCCCAGTCTGGGATTTGTGACAGTGGGGGCTCGTCCGTTTAGTTACCTGTGGTCATTTTGACATTGTGTATTCGTCCGTTTAGTTGTATTTCTGTTGTGGTAGGAATTTGTGCTGTTGTCTTTTGTTCGTTGGATGATGGGAATTTCATGATGATATGATTTATGTATATTTATGAATATGTATTGATGCATGTATTGCTATGAATAATTACTAATGTGTACTTAAACTTTACAGAGTGTGTGCGTGCAGTCTGAAGGAGTCAAGCAGCCAGAGCTCTGGCATACGTGAGGGTTAAAGAAAGTTAAGTAAAAGTCAAAATTTTTGTGCCCTGGATTGTGGGCTGTTCCTTAACCTGTCTTTTTCCCTGTTTTTGCTGTTTTTGTTGTCATAGATTATACGGGCGGTGGAGTGGGTTTGCTGTGGTGAACGTAGTTTATCCTCTTCGGGAGGTGGGCTAAACTTTGGAACTTCGTTCATCACAGTGAACAGTTCTTTAGGGCTTTGTGATTGTTTAGTTGTAGCGTCGATATCTTCTCTGTTCTGCAGGAAGACGTATTCTCTTGTCCCCTCTCTTACCTATCTGTAGATACGTTCTTTTTTTCAGGCTCTGTTCTTGTTCGTACCTTGTAGTGTAATCGGCGTAGTTAGGTTGCATTTTTTTTCTCATTATATTTTTTTTGAATTCTTTGTCCTAGTCTGGTTCGTTGTCCTTGATGTCCTTGTGGTCCTTCTTCTGAATTTCCTCATTCTTGTCTTTTCTATTCTCTTTTATTACTTAATAGTGCTATACATTTTATGAACATAGAATTAGTTAGAGAGTATGCTTTAGAATGCTCAGTTAGGTATTTTTCTGAATTGCATTTGAAAATAGTGGTTGTTATTGTAGTGGCATAATTTCAGGCCTCGGGTCGCGTCGTTTATGGTAGCTGCACAGACAGTTTATTATATATTTCAAATCGTATAACTATAAATCCGTGAAATGGCGGAGCTCCAGCAACTAATGAAAGTGGGTACGGAACTTGGCCTTGAAGGCGTAGAGCTACGTAGCTGGATTAAGGAGCAGCAGGCGGAATTGCGCGATGAGCGTGCTAAAGATAGAGAGCGAGAAAAAGAGGCTCAAGAGCGGGAGAGAGAAGCTAAAGATAGGGAGCGAGAAAGAGATGCTGATAATAGGGAGAGAGAGGCTAAAGATAAGCAGCAGGAAAGGGAATTAAAGTTAAAGGAGATAGAAGCTCAAGAGCGGGAGATAGAGGCGCGAGTAAGAATCGCGGAATTGGAAAGCAAGAAGAATGCGCCAACGGAAACAGTTGAGCGGCAGGGACAAAATAAAAGTGGTGTTTGGATTAAGCTGCCTACGTTCGACGACCAGAAGGACGATATAGACGCCTTTCTTTACAGGTTCGAGCTAAATGCACAACTGCAATGGGGGGAGAATAAGAAATTATGGTCCACCTACCTGGCGTCCTTATTGCAGGGTCGAGCGTTAACTTACTTTAAAGAGTTACAGCACGAAGACGTGCATGATTACGATAAGCTGAAGTCTTTGCTGCTTCGCCGATTTGCGCGTACGGAGGAATATTTCCGGGAGAAGTTTAGGCGAGCACGTGCGGATACCAGGGAGGACTTTGCTGCCTTCGTCGCCAGATTGACGGAGTATTTCGCGAACTGGTTGGACTTGTCGCATGTTGGCACGGATTTTGTTAAATTGAAGGACCTAATGATCCGTGACCAGCTATACGCGTCGTGCCATAAGGATTTAGGGGCTTTTCTCAAGGAAAACGAACCCGCGACAGTGCAGGAGGCGTCAAAGTTGGCGGAAGCATACCGTACGGCACATCCGTCCAAACCAGTGGCGAGGGCGTACGTGCAGGATGCTGGTTACATCGCCGTGGTTGAGGGGTCGCCGACAGGACATAGTAGAGACAGGTCGCGTCAGCGTAGTGGCTTTAAGGGGCAAGCCCAGGTCCCACGTAGGGGGTATTGCCAATCACCGGCATATGGAGCCGGTAAGTTTGACCGAGCAGGAGGGCGAGATCGCGGTAATGGCCGAGGGCGTTTCGTAACCTTTGCCGATGATCGACGGCAGAGGGACTTTAGTTCCGGTCGCGATTGGTCACGCGGACCCAGGTCTTGCGGAGCACAAGGAGCGGAGTGTTGGACTTGCGGACGCTTAGGGCATTTTTCTCGGGATTGTAGAGCCGCGAAATGTTGGAACTGCGGAAGAGCAGATCACATTAGCGTAAATTGTCCTGCAGGTGGGATGGCGGCGAACGTGGATGGCAATCATAGTAGCTCCACTCAATGTTCCCCTAGTAAGTTTCACCATGCAGCCGCGTGTGTTACATCGGACAACGGAGGCGGACAGTATTCTAAGTGTCCCAGTTGTGAGAAATTATTATTTTCCGGTGTTTTACCTTGTGGGAGAAAGATCCCTGTTATTAATTCATGTCATACAGGGGGTGGTCTTAGGGTTTATTCGGGGTTTGTTGGGGACGAACCGGCGTCGGTTTTGCGTGATACAGGATGTACCGTTGTAGGAGTGCATAGAGACTGCATTCACGAGTCACAGCTTACAGGTGAGGCTGTCCCATGCATTCAATTTTCAGGGGCCATTGAGAAATTACCCATGGCAAAGATAGTGATTGATACACCTTTTCTTAGCGGGGAAGTCGAAGCAGTCGTTGGGCTTTTCCCAGGCGCCCAGCTCATCATTGGTATCTCGGGTAGTTTCCCCTTCTGAGGAGCATGTACAGGCATGGTCACAGTCTAAAGGTATTGACTTTTGTGCCGCAGTCGAGACACGTCGACAGGTAGCTGATAAGGGTAAAGTTAGACCTTTGGCAACGCCAGCGGTCAACCTTGATATCACACCAGAGCGCTTGGCGAAATTACAAAAGGAGGATCCATCATTGAGTCCATGCTTTGGGGAAGCGCGAACTGAGAAAACGAGGAAATATAAGAACGGTTCATCTTCCTTTCTTATCCAGGGGGGCATTCTGTTCCGTAAATATGTCACAGTGGCTTCCGTTCTAGAGCAGGTCGTTGTGCCAGCGTTGCTAATTGCAACAGTATTGCGGTTGGCCCATGATGTCCCATTAGCGGGTCATATGGGAATAGCTAGAACCAAGGAGAGAGTCCTCAAAAATTTTTATTGGCCATCAGTCCACAGAGATGTACGGTTGTATTGTAAGACGTGCAGTGCGTGCCAAAAGACGACGCATAAGGGTCGTACACCCCAGGCTCCTCTTCAAAGTGTTCCCACGGTTTCAGAGCCTTTTAAGAAGGTCTCGGTTGACCTTGTTGGCCCCATTCACCCAGCTTCTGATAGGGGGAATCGATTTTTTTTAACGGTCATTTGTAATGCTACGAGATGGCCAGAGGCGGTTCCTCTTCGTACCATAACGTCAGAAGTAGTCGCGGAAGCGTTGTTTGGAATCTTCGCTAGAGTAGGAATACCGGAACAGATTTTGTCTGATAGGGGCGCGCAATTTACGTCGGATATGATGAGGGAATTGTTTCGCTTATTTAGCATACAGCCCATCACTACCACCCCATATCATCCACAGGCTAATGGCATGTGCGAGAGACTAAACTCGACGCTAAAGTCGATGTTGCGTAAGGTAGCTGCTGATCGCCCTAAAGATTGGCATAGGTATATCCCTGCAGTATTATTTGCGTATAGGGAGGTACGTCAGGAGTCAACAGGATTCTCTCTGTTTGAGATGTTGTATGGTCGTAGTCCTAGGGGTCCAACTGATGTTCTTCGGGACATGATGACGTCGCCATCATCGGGAGACGATGAGCAGATTTCAGTGTTTCAGTACCTTGTTGATTTAAGAGAGAGATTATCTTCAGCGCGCACTATTGCGGAAGAAGCTTCTAGTATCGCTTCAAAAAGAGCAAAAAACTATAAAGATAGAGGGTCCAAACTGCGAATTTTTAAGCCAGGAGACAAGGTTTTGTTGTTATTACCTACGGATCATAATAAGTTATTAATGACATGGAAAGGTCCGTATACTATTGAGCGAGTCGTTTCAAAGGTAGATTATGCTATTCAGATTGATGGATCAGTTAAGGTTTTCCATGGGAATTTTAAATTATTACAGGAAGTTCATTCCTAACTTTTCCTCCTTGTCATCTCCTCTTACTGACCTTACTAAGAAGGGACAGCCAGATAAGGTCCAGTGGACGTCTGTTTGTCAGACAGCATTTGATAAATTGGTGACAGCATTTATCATCGTCACCCATTCTGATATTGCCAGATTTTCGATCTAAATTTATCCTCAGAACAGATGCATCGGACTCTGGTATCGGCGCTTGTCTTCTGCAGGAGAAGAACGAATGTTTCCATCCTGTATGTTGTCAGCCGAAAGTTATTGCAGAGAGAAAGGAAGTATTCTGTAATAGAGAGGGAGTGTCTTGCCATTGTGTGGTCCGTCCAAAAATTAGGATGTTATCTGATGGGACGAGAATTCTACATCCAGACAAACCACAAGCCACTAACATTTTTGTCTAAGAATCGTTCATCCAGCCCTCGCTTATCTAGATGGGCATTGGCTTTACAGCCGTATACGTTCGTCATTCAACCGATTCCAGGAACCAGCAATCATATCGCCGACTACCTTAGTCGAGCCTAGGTGAAGATTTCAGTGGCTTACACATCGGAGGACAGGAACATTCGACAGACAGAACAACGAAGAGTCGCAGATTGGGCACAATTGAAAACGTATGTCAGCAGAAATTGGGAAACATATAAACATTGACAGTGATCTGTGGGAACAATTCGTCGATCTTAAAACATTGACATTATAAATATTATATGAAGAATGGTTGATAGGTTGATTGATTTTGATTCTGTCTTAGGTATTATGTTTTAGTTAGGTATTGATGATGTGATACATATATGCATAGTGCAGGGCAAATTGATCGCCATATTTTCCCCTGATTTCGGTATCATATGTGCTGTGGACATTAGTAGATCATTTTTATGTAAATATTGCTCACGCTCACTCGTTGACAATTATCTTGATGCGATTTGAAATTAATTGCATTAATCTTTTTGGGGTGGGGGATGATGTCACGAGCGAGTGAGCGGGGGTCAGTGAGTGCGGGGAAGGGAATTGAAGCGTGCATGTGTGAGTGAAGTTGAGGCGTAGTAGAGGCAAAATCTGAATAGTCAGATCACTGCAAGTTAAGAAGTCGAAGGGGACAGACGTGAGATCAGAGAGCAGTCGGGAGATTGTGTGTTTTCCAGTGATGACTGGTAGGTTGAACTATGATTTATAATGATGATGATTGATGTACTATATTCTCCTATGACCATGATGTAAATAAGTTATATGTGAGGAATGTGAAAGTCATTGATTACTGTGTATAGAGATGTGCGCAATGAGCGATAGATGTAAGTTCGGATCATGGATTCGTAGTGAGTCTGAGTGCTGTGTGGGACGGTAGAGGTGTGTTACCGTAAGAGGTGTGGTGAGTGAAAGGTGGACTATTGTGTGTACGCTTGATAGTTCGTAATGAGTGGTGAAGTGGATAGTAATTGTATGGTGTTATAGAAATGTAATGTTATTCTTATAGGTGCCGGGGTCGGGCAGAGAAGCCACCCGCGGTGAGCGGACTTGTGCCGGGGTTGGGCCGAAGGCTACCCACAGGCCTGCCTGAGTGAAGCTGTCGCGCAGGACAGCGGGAGCACATGAGTCGTGGCAGTCTGGCCACAGACAGACAGGGACGTTGTTATTGTCCTTGTTGCTATTAAGATGTCACTGTGCTATTGAGATACTAATGTGCTATTGAAATACTAATGTTCTATTGATATATTAATGTGCTATTAAGACATCGAGGGGAGATTGAGATACGGAGATTAGGTTGAGCAGGAGCCAATAAGAGAGGCCAGCAAGTAATATATATATGGATGTGAGGCTGAGGCCAGAGCATAGTTAGAAAGTAACTATCGGGTTGTGGACCCGGAGAAGAATGAATGTTGGGAATACTGACCATTGAATGGTATTTGAATTGAGTTAATGTAATGTATGTAATTGCACAGATATCTTATCTTATTATATAATAAATGTGTGAGTGTTTGGTTGTTCTGTTAAGTGTTATACTTGTTCGTTCGTGATTGTTGTCCTGTCATAATAAGTACATCTCCCAGTCTGGGATTTGTGACAGCTGAAACTTTAAGAAGCGTTTTTCTCAAAACTGTGGTTGTGTCACTTCCTGTCTTTGAGAGGCCATATCTTCTCTGCTAATTGAATTACAGCAATATTTTTTTACCAAACAAAAGGATTTTGAATAACTTATTTGGCGATACCAATATCTCCACATCACCAAATTGCACGAAGTGCCTCATTTTCTCGGGCGGCTACACAAATCCTCAGTACCAAAGACTAGTCAAATACAGCATTACATGGGAAGTTCTGTGATCCACTCTTAGACTTGAATCACATTTTGTACTTTTCATTCATTCTAACCTTTTTATTTTCTCAACCGTTTTGTTTTTTTCACCACTGTTCTCATTTGAAAAAAAAAATAAATCTTTCACATGTTACATAAGGTAATAAATATCCTCCTTTCTGTCCCCCCCCCCCATACCTCCTCATGTTTTCATTCTTTTTTTTGTTGTTGTTGTCAATTTAATTCTTTTCTTTTTTCCTTTCATCGTACAGTGCACTCTCCCGATAACGACATGGCTCGGGACCAGAGGTGCATGTCGTTATCGGGAACATGTCGTTATTCGGAGATTTTCAAGATGGCGGAAAAAGGGGTGTGGTTAGACCCTTAGAATGTAACGTACCAGTATCTTTCTTTTTTTAACAGCAGCTGTCGACATCTTGGGGTGCGTTATTGTTCTCGGGTGAATACAATCGATTCAGCGGTCAGCGATGTGATGACTGACTCATTTAATGCGCGTCACCCTTTTTGTTCCGACGACAATAGACACAGGTGTGTTTTCATTGGCCGATAACAAAGCGATCTCATTGGCCGATAACAAAGCGATCTCATTGGCTATGAGGTGCCTCTGGTAGGACATTTCATTGGTCGGAAAAGAAGTGTTTTTATTGGCTCAGAGAATGAAATGAAACTGACCGGAAACAATATTTTAGCTATTTTTATTTTTGTATCTAGCAAAGTCACAGCCGATTATTGCTAACTCAATGTCGTTATCCGGAGAGTGGTCTAAAAAGTATGTCGCTATTTAGAGAGTTTTATTACTAATAACATATAGTAAAAAAATCGGGACCGGGGGTCAATGTCGTTATCGGGAGAATGTCGTTATTCGGAGATGTCGTAATCGGGAGAGTGCACTGTATACTGCACTCTCTCTCTCCCTTTTTATTTTTTCTCAAACATCCAAACAAATGTCACCGTACTTCTTCCAACACAACTGTTCCTTTTTATTTTTTATTGTTCATCACGCAATATCAAATTGTCATCATGTAATGTCAAAATGAATGTTTTCTTTCCCTCTCTCTATGTATAGTTTACATGCATTTATTTCCATACACTGTGTGCTCCTGTTGAAAAAACACTCACTGACATACTTTCTCCGTTTTCTTACACTGACCTTTGCTCATTTTAGAACTCTGACACGAATTTACAAGCACCCACAATTTTGGGACTCTCATTTTCACAAAAATGCTCACTCACATAAAGTCTAAAATTGGCAAAAAGAAACAGCTGTATGTAGCAAAGCCTCGTATAGGAAATAATACCCAAACAATACAATAAAATGCAAAGAAGAAAGGAAGACTAAAAATATCAATCTTTCGGTTAACCACCTCTGTAAAGAAAAAACAACAACAGCAGGATAAAATGGAAAATTGAACAGATAAAACAATCGAACAATAAAAAAAATGTAGAATATGACACATACAACTTTTTCTTTTTGCCAATTTTTTTTTCTGTGGTTTTTATAATATTTCATTCACACAAAACATTTATGATACAGAAAATACTGATTACACTGAAAATGTACTGCACCTACAAAGAACCCAGATTTTGTCTGTGAACAGAGATGGACATACGTTTGCAAATTCCATGTCATTCAAAGTCTTATAATTACTTATTATAACATACATACATAATATAGAAAGAGAGAGGTTATGGAAAACAGTTAAATTTCAGAACGCAAGAATCAACACCCAATTTTGTACATGTACACATATCAGTGAACAGAGAAAGACGCATGAAATTTACACATTCCATGTCATTCAAAGTCCTATAACATACAAAAATACAACCTCTGAGACTGATATAAAAATAGAGAAAAAATCATGGAAAAACATGGAAAAAATTGCACAACACAAGAATGAAATATGAATGTTGGAGAAAGAACTGGTGAAAACATGCACATCATTACTGTATGTTTATATCCATCTAATTCCCATTTTGAAATGTTTATAGGAGGCAGAAAAAAATGACTAAAGGTTGGCTCATAATTGTTTAAATTTCAAAAAATGGATTAACCTTTGCCGTACTGTGCCAAAAACTATGCCCGGAGTATGTCGTGGTGTCTATTTGACACAAAACTTCTAAAGAACAATTGATTAGGATACCCTCTTTAAAAGTATGGTGTCTGTCAGATCCCAGAACATACGAGAAGGTATATAAAAATAAAATGCTCTTTTGGAAACAGCCATGACGAGGTAACAACCAGGATAGGCAAAGCTGGATCAGCCTTTGGAAAGATACAGAAAGTGTTAAAATTAAACCATTTCAGCTCAAAACTAGGAATATATCAAGCTACAGTCATATTAATCTTACTATAATGGAAGTGAAACATGGCAAATCTATGCAAGCGATGAAAAGAAACTAATGCCTTCCGCATGCGCTGTCTTAGGAAAATCCTTGGAATTACATTCAAAGATAGAATAACAAACACAGAAATATACGAGAAAACAAACCAGAAAGAGCTAATGAAGTTAATCCGGGAGAGAAGATTACGATGGTGTGGACATTTATGGTGGATGTACAGAAACAGAACCGCGAGAAACATAATAGAATGGAAACCAACTGGAGGACACAGAGGCAGAGGAAGACCACGCCTTACCTGGCAAGCAAATGTTAAAAAAAGGAAGGTTCCTCGGAAGCTCCTGGCACCAAGCAAACTATGATGCCCAGGACAGAACTGGTTGGCGAGGGAACAGTGGCACTGGAAGAACTAAGTGTAAGTAAGTAAGTGCTCTTTTGGAGTTTGGTGTCTCTGAGTCCCCAGGACATATGAGTATGACAATAAAATCCTACAATAAAATGCCCTTTAAAAGTATGGTGTCTGTGAGACCTCAGGACGTACAGGTAAGAATAGTAAAAATACATGTGCACTGGTGAGCACACACATGCATATTTCAAAATTTTATAACTATGGAAAGTCAAACAATGACGTAATTGAAGAATACCTGGAATTAAAAAAAAAGTTCCTAGAAATAAGATAATTACAAACTTGCTTCTGGTCCCATTAGACCCACGACGTACTGAGAAGGTTAAATGATTGAAAATACAACACTTCAAAAGTCTAATATTGTTTACACTATACCATAGCTATGGAGATGAACTATCCACTTATTGGCTGAATGGTATTCCTCCAAATTTGATCTAGTAGGGTAGGAACATTCAGTAATGAAATGTATACTGTAATGCAGTTGCAATTAAACCCCATGACATGAAATGATAATTGATGTTGACACTATTTTCAAGACTCTGCACAAATATCAGGAGTGTGGTGAATACAGCTTAAATATCACATCTTAAAAATTAACTCTTTGTGTGCCATGAATTTCTCCATGTTTACCAATACAGGAAGAAACCAGAGAAGGAGATGGATGAAGACTAACTGCAGCAACATCTGTTAATAAAAAGTCAACTTTCTTTTCTTTCCGAAACAAAAAAAGTCTAGCATTCTTGTGCACCGATACGCTGGTGATTGGCACAGATATGACCAGTGGCGGAAACGACATATCGGTGATTGGCACACAAAGAGTTAAAACAGAAATGAAACACTTGATACATCAATAGAAAAAAGTATCAACTACATAGCTTCATAACATCTAAAATGCATATATCTCAAGTTTTAAATTCATGTGTGAGCTAAAACTCATCTTGCTCAATACATGTCCTGCCGAAGCTCAAAAGTGGTTTTAAACTAGGACTTTCAGGTTTTGAGACCAGTATAAAATGTGAGTAGATCTGGCAATATCAGGCTTATGTGAAAGATCAAATTCCTGAGGAAACCCCTCCAGGTGGGGTAAAATTTGCTATGGAAATTGAGATTTGCTTATAAAAAATGATTATCCATTTTTCTGCATTTGATTAAGATATTCTGCTTGAAATTATTCTAAAAGTATTTTATTTTCATTTTTTGAAGATGTATAAAAATTTCACCAGAAGTCCAATTTTGTCAGTCCACTCATAATGGAATGCACCACTGGAAGACATGTCATCATAAAATATATGGTATCTATTATTGGTTAAAAAGAAAAGGCATTAATATATGAAATACATACAAGTACAATGTACAATTAAATCATAAGTCAGTGCTTCCATTCCATGTTTCCTACTGAAATTACAAATCATTCTATTCTACAAAATCACATTATTATGTATAAAAAACATATTGAACAAAGCAGGCTAAAATGCTCGATGAGTTTTACATAAAAACAAATGTATTCAGAATCTGAATTATGGTGATCGTGAATGCAAAGATGATACATGTGTCCATGTATAAAAACCAGTTTAATAAGCCTAAGTAAGTTAAACTGTATCAAAATTGTCACTGCAATGAAACAGTACATGTACAAAGAAAATCATACAGCTCAAAATTATAAAGACAAAAACTTATCAAATATGTCTGGATCATGACAGGCAAATTCTTTTTTATATTTTGATGACATCAAGACACAAACCTGTAATCTACATCAGGGAATTTTTACAAAAAAAGAAAAAAGGAAGAACAAAAAGCAAAAAAAAAAACAACCAACTATTATTATAATTGTTTCATCTATAATGTAGTAATTTTGATTAGAAACTCATCAACATTTTTTGTTTCTGTCTTGAGATGAGGTGATATACTTCATCGGTCTCATGATGAAGGGGCGAATAGATAACAACAGCTGTACAACTAAAAGGCGAACATTTAACTTGTCTATATGATGAAGAGGAGAATAGGTCAAATATGAGATCTTTACTCTTTTGTGGTTATCAAAAGTACATTGTTGGAGGCTTTACCCAACAAGAGCAACTTTGTTACATCTCTTAGTTTTTATATTATGTAGTATGACGAAAAGGTGAGAAATTGATGATGAGAGTAGCACAAAATTTTCAAAACTGAATTTCTCCCAATACCGATTTTGGCAGTTTGCCCTTTCATCCTTTGGAGAACCTAAGTGTTCGCCTATTCATTGTACAGCCGTTGATATCTGTTCGTCCCTTCGTCATGAAACTGACGACTTATGTGTAATGACTCTATATTGGAATTACATGCATTTTAGAACCATTCCAAACAAAATAATTGATAAGTACAGTGAAATTCGCTTATTATGATATAAACCTAGCCAACATGGTGGAAGGTCACAGAGCAGAGAATCACTTGTTGTGTGGCAGATCAGTTCCGCCTACCACCCCACACCATAAAAGGATACAAAGAATGTAATCTCCAATCGTACTTTTCTATTCTGCTTGACGAAAATGCGTCTCTCGTTTTTTGCGTCTCAAAAAAAATCGAAAATAAATTTGTCACCAAAGAAAGATTTCTACTATTACAAAGCAGTGTATGTCTGACAATTCCTGGCATGCATAAAGTGAGTTGCCCGTGCAGATGCGGGGCTCTCTTGTAGAAGAGGGACAGCAGAGAATACATCTGACGTGATACTGCGTGTCGTAAGAGGCGACTAAAGGTGCAAAGGTCCTGGTCTCCCGAGAAGAGCCAGTTGGCGGTGGGCCAACTACCCACCCTGTAAAAATAAACCAGTTACAGAAACACAAGCAAATACTTCAAATCAGTCTTTTATCTTGGGAGAAGGGGGAGCATCTGCACCTGTAGATTCAATGAAGGACAATGGACAAAGCCGAAAGGACGCCACTGGCCCGACTGCTCCTTCATCAAGCAAGTCACTCCGGATTGCGTCGTGGAATGTCCGCTCCATGTATGAAGCAGGAAAGAGTGCCCAGGTTACAATGGAGATGAGGCGATACAGACTGCACATACTTGGAGTTAGCGAGACCCGCTGGATACAGTCCGGACTGAAACAACTTAATACTGGGGAAAAGATTTTGTATTCTGGAAGGGAGGACAAAAAGCATACAGAAGGAGTAGCGATCATCTTGAGCAAGCACGCCCAGAGGTCACTGAGGGGATGGGAACCCTATGGAAGGAGAATTATATTGGCATCATTTACTACTAAGAACAAGAACATCAACATGAACATTGTGCAGATATACGCCCCAACAAATGAAGCAACCGATGAGGACAAGGACGATTTCTACAACCAGCTTCAGGAAATAGTTGACACACTGCCAAGAAAAGATGTGAACATTATAATGGGAGATGCCAATGCCAAGATAGGACAGGACAATACTGGGTATGAGGACATTATGGGGTGCAATGGTTTAGGACAAATGAATGAGAATGGAGAGCGGTTTGCAAGTTTCTGCGCATTTAACAGCTATGTGATTGGAGGTTCAGTATTCCCACACAAGAGGATCCATAAGGCCACTTGGATTTCACCGGATGGAGTAACTGAAAATCAGATTGACCACTTTTGCATCACCCGACGATTCAGACGCTCACTAGAGGATGTCATAGTACAGAGAGGAGCAGATGTTGGATCTGACCATCACATGCTGCTGGCAAGACTCAAACTCCGCCTCAAGAAACAAGGTACCAGAGCAGGAACAAAGAGGAGAAAGTTTCAAGTGAGCCTTCTGGATGGAGACAAGAAGGAAGAGTTCCAGCTGACACTGAGGAATAGATTCAAACCCCTTGTTGACCTCGAAGAGACAGTAGATTTGGAGACTCACTGGGCTAAGGTAAAAGGAGTATTTACATCGACATGTCAGGATGTTATTGGGGAAAAGAAAGTGGAACACAAGGAATGGATCAGTCAAAAATCACTGGACTTGATAAGGATAAGAAGAGACCTAAAAGAACGGGTAAATGCAAGTCGTACAAGAAGCTCAAGAGTTGGTAACCAGGAAGAGTACCGAGCATCAGCTAAAGAGGTCAAAAAATCAATTAAAAAAGACAAAGAGGAGTTCATAGGAATGTTAGCAGAGAAAGCAGAGAAGGCAGCAACAGGAGGACACATGAGGATCCTCTACCAGACTACAAAGACTCTTGCTGGAAAATATGGAAAACCTGAAGTTCCTGTCAAGGATTACAACAGGAAGGCTATTTTTGGAAAGGAAGCTCAGGCAAAAAGATGGATAGAACATTTTAACAGCCTCTTGAACAGACCTCCACCAAGCAACCCACCCGACATTCTACCCGCAAGAAATGATTTACCGATCAGTTGCGACCCTCCGACTAAAGCAGAGATTAATGATGCCATAAAGCAGTTAAATCGAGGCAAGGCAGCTGGACCAGACCAGATCCCACCAGAGGCGCTGAAGGCAGATGCTGCTGGGGCTGCAGAGGGTCTGCACTCACTATTCTCGAGGATTTGGATCGGAGGCAAGTTTCCAAAGGACTGGAAGGAAGGACACCTCGTGAAGCTCCCAAAAAAAGGGGACCTCAGCAATTGTAGTAACTACAGAGGAATCACACTTCTCTCCATCCCAGGAAAGGTTTTCAATCGGATTATTCTCAAGCGAATACAGAATGCAACAGACCAAAAACTTCGCGAGGAGCAAGCTGGTTTCAGGAGTAATCGATCAACCACCGACCAGATCGCCACGCTGAGAATCATAGTAGAGCAGTCGCTAGAGTGGAACTCCCAACTGATAGTGAACTTCCTTGACTACGAGAAGGCCTTTGATAGCATCGATAGAGAAACACTGTGGAGAATATTGAGACATTATGGAATCCCAGAGAAGATGGTGAATCTTATCAAGAGCATGTACGAGGGGACAAGTTGCAGAGTCGTACATGATGGTGAGCTTACTGACAGCTTTGATATCAAGACTGGTGTTAGGCAGGGTTGTTTGCTGTCCCCATTTCTGTTTATCCTGGTGATTGATTGGCTTATGAAAGAAACCACCAGTGGAGGAAGAAATGGCATACAATGGACCCCATGGACACAGCTGGACGATCTAGATTTTGCAGATGACTTGGCACTATTGTCGCACACACACGACCAGATGCAAGCAAAGACTACAGCTCTAAACAAAATTTCAGAATCTATTGGATTGAGGATACATCCCGCGAAGTCGAAGGTCCTAACAATTGTTGCACCCCTAAGCGAACAAGTCACAGTAGGAGATCAACCACTGGAAGATGTAGAGTCCTTCTGCTATCTTGGTAGTATCATTGACAATAAGGGAGGAACAGAGGCAGAAGTCAAAGCACGAATTGGAAAGGCACAGGCAGCTTTCACATCCTTAAGCAAGATTTGGAGAACCAAGGATATATCTCTAAAAACAAAGCTGAGGATATTCAACTCGAACGTGAAGTCAGTCCTGTTGTATGGATGTGAGACCTGGAATGCGTCCCAGGCCTACATAAAGAGAATCCAAGTTTTCATCAACAGATGTTTGAGGAAGCTACTTAAGATCAGATGGACAGACAAGGTCAGCAATGAAATTGTATGGAAAAGAACAAGACAGAACCCAGTCAGAGAGGAAATTGGTAGGAGGCGATGGAGATGGATCGGCCACACTCTCAGGAGGCCAGGAAACAGCATCACGAAGAAGGTATTGGACTGGAATCCCCAGGGCAAGAGATCAAGAGGAAGGCCGCGCGGAACGTGGAGAAGAGCCAGAGAAAATGATGTGCAACGAAGCGGAAAGACTTGGAATAATGTAAAGAGGCTGGCCCATGATAGAGAGGGATGGAAGGTGTTTGTTGGTGGCCTATACCCTGATCCAGGGTGAGAAAGGCAATGATGATGATGATAAAGTGAGTTAAAAAATATTTTTTTCAATGTCAACAACAGCAACGATAAGTGAGTACATGAATACCTTATGCAATTTTGCTGTACTTAAATATCTAACATCACATGCCTGGTTCTGCATCCTTTTTATTTTCCATACGTATATGAATTTAAACCTTGCGCCAACTTGCTATACTAAAACATCTAATACCACACCACTGATTCTGCTTCCTATTCATCTTCAATAAGGATTCAGAGAAAATGTGAAGCAAATTGGAAGTCTAGTGAAGTGCCTAGTTAATGCAGTTAGTGTTGTAGTAGAGGTTGCGCGTTCGATCCCTATCTTGATCAATTGTCTTTCTTCTTCTTTTCACTCCCGCCTTGCTTTTCTGAGCTCTAATTAGGCACTTTACTTCTAATTCGCCTCACATTTCTCTGAATCATTTCCTTAGTGCTCTCACTCCCCCAAGCTTCTGCTTACCTTTATTAACATCTTCCATAAGTAGAAGTCCATGAATTTTAAACCTTATGTTGAGTTACTATACCTAACTATCCAGCATCAGACCATTGGTTCTGCTTCCTTTTCATCTTCTGCATTTATTTTATAATCCTTGCTGGCAGTTTTGGCCACACCCCAATTCTTTTCGGATGAGTTTGTGTTTTGACCAATAGTTGCACTTCCCTCCCTTTTGCTCTCCCAGATCGCGATGCGGCGCAATGGAAAGCATATAATGCCGCTCAAGGACAGCAAACTCCCAGCGATGTAGAAAGCTGCATTATAATTTCCTGTCATTTCAGAGATGAAACCTGGAGAAAAAATGAAATGAGAAACAAAAATTAATGCATATTACAAACCACTTGGACAAGACAATAATAATGTAGAAGTAGAGAATCTATTACATTTACAGTACAGACTGAGTAACTCAAATTAATCGCTGGTGTAATACATATGAAGCCAAAATAAAGCAAAACGAAAAAGTTATATGAAGTAAGAAATAATACAAAAACAATGCAATAAAGTGCAGAAGAAAAGGGAAGACTTTGAGCCTCCACATATTGACAGATGTGCTGCACTTCGAAAACTCCCAGCTAAGTACTCGTATCACTTTAACAGTCTACCATTTTTTTTATGTGTTCAATTGTTTTATTTGTTCAACTTTCCATCCTGTTACATTTTTCTTTCTGAAGAAGGTAAATATACCAAAAGTTTCCTGTCTTCCTTTTTCCTTTGAGTTTAATGTAATATTCTGTATTATTTCTTATGTAAGGCTAAAAGTGGAATTAGGCTGGACATAATATGGGAAGGATGAATGATAAGAGATGGATAAAATGCTGCACTGAATGGCAAGCCAGGATAGGAAAAAGAACACGAGGACGACTAGGAAGAAAATGGCAGGATGATATAAAAAAGACAAGGGAAACAACATGGATGAGGAAGGCATCAGACAAAAAGGAATGGAAGTCACTGTTGGAGGGCTACATCCTGCAGGGGATGGGCAACACCTAGGTGAAAAGTGAATGGTCAGGTTTCGCTATGCACAACTTTTCTTTCTGCCATATTTTGACTCTGCTCCATGCCTTGTTGCTACGCCACAGATTTTCTGTGGTTTTAATGATGAAGGTTTGTTCACCAGCTTGAGTTATTCACCTGGTCAGTGGAACTTTCTTGGATTAGTTTGATCACCTGGTCAGTGGAAACTTGTTGGATTAGTTTGATCACCTGGTCAGTGGAAACTTGTTGGATTAGTTTGATCACCTGGTCAGTGGAAACTTGTTGGATTAGTTTGATCACCTGGTCAGTGGAAACTTGTTGGATTAGTTTGATCACCTGGTCAGTGGAAACTTGTTGGATTAGTTTGATCACCTGGTCAGTGGAAACTTGTTGGATTAGTTTGATCACCTGGTCAGTGGAAACTTGTTGGATTAGTTTGATCACCTGGTCAGTGGAAACTTGTTGGATTAGTTTGATCACCTGGTCAGTGGAAACTTGTTGGATTAGTTTGATCACCTGGTCAGTGGAAACTTGTTGGATTAGTTTGATCACCTGGTCAGTGGAAACTTGTTGGATTAGTTTGATCACCTGGTCAGTGGAAACTTGTTGGATTAGTTTGATCACCTGGTCAGTGGAAACTTGTTGGATTAGTTTGATCACCTGGTCAGTGGAAACTTCTTGTATTAGTTTGATCACCTGGTCAGTTGAAACTTCTTGGATTAGTTTGATCACCCTGGTCAGTGGAAACTTTTTAATTTAATCTGACTACCTGGCCGGAGGGAACTTTTTAAATTAGTCTGGTCAGAGGAACCTCATGCATGTATAAATAGAAAACAACCCACAGCATATTGTAAAGCACTAAGAACTTACCAGCAATGGGAGCTCCCACTAGTGAACTTAACCCCTGACACATGATGACAAATCCAAAGGCTGTAGTCAATTTCTCTAATCCCATCAGTTCAACCATAATGATGGACCTCAGGGACACAAAGATGGCTGGCATGGAGAAATAAAAAACAAATAAAAGAGGTTATTGTTCTGGTATCATATTAAATACATTGTTTAGGATTTTAGACTTACTCTAGATTATTATTAATATGACTGTCTGTGACTTCATTGTAAAAGAGCGACAGAAGAGAATACAGGAAGTTATGAAATGGCTACACGTGGAGTCTGTTGTGTTGAATTAACATTGTCTTGTACCTGATGGTCTGGTTCACTAAATCAATACAATACGAACCCAAACATGGTGTCAGAAGTGGGATCTGACAAACATGTTGTCAGTTAAAGTAGCTGGCATTACCAGATCTAGAATCTAGACGTATCTGAAAAAAAAAAAAAAAAAAAAAGGCCCCTAAGCCAAGCCCATGAACCAAGACCTATTATCGATAGAGCAGAGTCTATGAGATCAGACCTGACAGCAAGAATAGATCGACACAGTGCAGAGTCTATGAGTTCAGACCTGAGCCAAATCTACTAGATCTACACCACAGAGTCCATCATGAATCTCCCACCGTATGAACAATTCGATTGCCACACTGAAGGTGCCGCAGTTCGATGGCCTAGATGGGTCCGCAGGCTGGAGCACATCTTTGATGGATACGAGATAGCTAGCAGCAAACGAAGATACGCTCTTACCCTCACTTATGGTGGTCCAGATCTAAATGATATTGCAGAATCATTACCCACTATCAATACCATACAAGCCTCAGATGAATCTTATAAGGACCTCATTAAAGCTCTAACAGATCATTTTAATCCAAGATCAAATTTGGAGATCCTGAAATATGAATTCAGACACAAGCGGCAGAAAGAATTTCAACGAATTGACGATTTTTACTCCGAACTCCGCCAACTTGCGTCTCAGTGCAATTTTCCGAATGCGGAGGATGAAATAAAATCGCAACTCATATCAGGTTGCTCATCGAAGAAAGTGAGAGAAAAAGGACTCACTACATCAACGCTTGACGTAGCAGGATTGTTACAGTTCGCGAGAAGTCTGGAAATGACTGAAGAATTCTTAAAAAAGCTGACAAATAACACAGCACAGCCACAGCAAACTCAGATGAGTAGAGTAAAATCAGGTGGATTTAAAAAGAATGAAAAGCATTACAAAGGGGCAACAGCACCACAACAAGGTCACAAACCACATAAGAAACCTTATAATCATAATCATCACAGACCTACCAGTGTTCAGTATCAAAATTGTCGCAGGTGTGGGAAAGGTCACCCACGTGACCAATGCCCAGCAAAAGGGAGAACCTGCCACAAGTGTCATAAAGCAAATCATTTTGCCAAAATGTGCAGGTCAAACATTAGAGAGGTGACTGAAGAATTTGAACAAACATTTTCAATAGATACAGTCATTTCAGACAAATCTCCACCATGGAGCACGATGCTCAACATTCAGAATACAAATGTTCCTTTCAAAGTGGACACAGGAGCTGACATTACTTGTATTACTCAGAAAACATTTCAAAGGTTGAGAACCAAACCGACATTGCATCAATGTAAACTGAATCTAACCTCACCAGGAGGAAATATTCAAGTGAAAGGAGAGTTCACAGCGAAGACAAAGAGAAAGGAAAAGACCTTTGAATTCAGAGTTGTGGTCTTAAACAACAAAGAAGGTAGCAATTTACTCAGCAGAAATGTGGCCGAAGCTCTAGGCTTAATCAGGCACATAGAAGACATAGAACGCACAGAAAAATTAAAACCTGAACTAAGAAAACAAGTTTTTGGTGCTGCCGGACTGTTGAAAACTGAACCAGTAAAAATAACATTAAACAAAGATGCTGAACCATATAATGTTGCAACAGCAAGAAGAGTACCATTCCCTTTAGAAAGTAAAGTAAAAGAAGAACTGGAAAGGATGGAAAGAAATGGGGTAATAAGAAAAGTTAATGAACCTACAGAATGGTGTGCCCCAATGGTCCCAGTAGTAAAACCAAACAAGCAAGTTCGGATCTGTGTGGATTTCAAGAAGTTAAATCTTTCAGTGAAAAGAAACTACTGCATGCTTCCAAACTTAGAGGATATCGCTCCCAAATTCAATGGCGCAACAGTCTTTTCTACACTAGACGCAACCTCTGGTTTCTTCCAAATTCCCCTCGAGGAAGACAGCAGCATGCTCACAACTTTCATCACACCGTTTGGAAAATACTGTTTCCAGAGAGTACCCATGGGAATATCATTAGGTCCTGAAGTATTCCAATCAAAAATGAAAGAGACTTTAAAAGGCCTGCCAGGTTGTGAAGTCATTATGGATGATACCATCATCTATGGGAAAGACATAGAGGATCACGACAGAAAACTAGAAGCTGTTTTGGAGAGAATAGAACAATCAGGACTGAAATTAAATAAAGAAAAATGTTGTTTCAGACAGAAAGAGGTGAAATACTTTGGACATCTCATAAACAAGGAGGGAATAAAACCAAATCCTGAAAAGGTGGAGGCCATACAGAAACTACAGCCGCCAACATCATTGACAGAGCTACGCACTGTGTGTGGGTTACTCAATTACATGAGTAAATTTGTTCCATCACTAGCTACAATTTTGAAACCTTTGACTGATTTGATGAAAAAGTCAGAAAAATATCAGTGGGGAGCAGAGCAGAAAAATGCATTCAACCTTGCAAAGAAGAAAATAGCAGAAGCTACAACCTTGGGATTCTTTGACATTAACTGTGAAACAATTGTCAGTGCAGACAGCAGCAGTTTTGGGTTGGGAGCAGTGTTAATACAGATGAAAGGAAGCAAACTTCAGCCCATAGCATTTGCATCTAGAACATTGACAGAAACAGAAAAAGGTTATGCCCAAATAGAGAAAGAATGTTTGGCTTCGGTCTATGCATGTGAAAAATTTGGAAAATACCTAATTGGTCTTGATAACTTTGAATTACAAACAGACCATAAACCATTGGTTCCATTGATGAAGAAAAAAGATTTAGATAAATGCCCTGCCAGATGCCAAAGACTACTGATGAGACTTTTAAGATTCAACTACAATGTCATTCATGTGCCAGGGAAAGAGCTCGTCATTGCTGATGCTCTCTCTAGAAGTCCAATGAATTACCATACAACTCAAGATAAAGAAACAGGACAGAATGTAGAGGCTTATGTGGAATCTCTGGAAAGCTTTTGGCCCGTCACTGCTTCACGATTAGAAAATCTGAGGGAAGAAAGCAAGAAAGATACAGACATACAGAAAGTGATGCATTTTGTGATGGATGGCTGGCCAAAAGAGGTACCTAAAACACTACAAAATTTTCAACAAGTGCAAGGAGAACTGTCTATTGTGAATGGATTGTTAGTTTTCAACAACCGAATAGTAGTCCCTCATTCTCAAAGAGATTACATTCTCTCTAAACTACATGAGACTCACCAAGGAATCGAAAAGTGCAGACAGAATGCTGACGCATCCGTGTGGTGGCCCGGCATCACGAGAGATATCAAGAACATGATTCAGAACTGTCTCTCCTGCAGAGAAAATAGACCCTCTCAGCGGAATGAACCATTAATACCAACTGACCTACCTGAGAGGCCATGGCAGAAAATTGCAGTAGATCTCGCTACACATGGGAAAAATGAATACTTAGTCGTAGTCGATTACTACTCAAAATGGATCGAAGTAGTAAAACTGAATTCTACAACATCTCAAGCTATCATCCAGAAGCTAACAAACATTTTTGCAACTCACGGAATTTGTGAAACTCTGGCTAGTGACAATGGACCACAATTTCAGTGCAGAGAATTCAAACTCTTTGCTAAAGACTTTGACTTTCAACATGTGACCAGTAGTCCACACTTTCCTCAGTCCAACGGACAAGCCGAAAGTGCTGTGAAGGTTGCAAAGAAACTTTTGAAACAGAATTCATTAGAGGTAGCTCTGATGAACTACAGAAACACAATTCTCTCAACGACTGGAGTGAGCCCAGCAGTCGCCCTGATGGGACGACAACTGAGAACAAAAGTTCCCACATTGCCGAGGAACCTTTACCCTCGACAAGTCAACAACCAAGACATCCAAGACAGAGCAAAAGAAACGAAAACAAGATACAAAAGGAATTACGACAACAGACATGGCGCAAGACAACTGAAACAACTGGAGTCTGGACAGAAAGTTCTTCTCAAGACAGATGAAGAAAACAAGTGGACCGGACCAGGAACTGTCATTGCAACAAATCCAGATCACCGAACATATTTGGTGAAAACACCTGACCGGGTGCTGCGCAGAAACCGGAAACACCTTCAAGCAGTACCGTCTTCGTTTCCTGATCAAGATCCAAGCCCAGATCCTCCAGATGATGTGCTGCAAGATAACGAACAAACCCAAGATATTCCTGCAACACCTAGTTCAAATTCTAGAGTCGTCAAATCCCCTCCAGAAACAGTGTCTACAAATAGACCTGTCACTCGTATGGCTCGAGGCTATGTTGCTAACAAGCCAGCCAGATTCAGGGAGGAAGAGATGAGAAGGTCGAACTAGTCATCTTCCATCTTCAATCCAAGCTAGAAGTGTTGTGTAATAGTAATCATGGGATAAAGCAAGGGTCATAATAATACCCTCCCATGATGTAGAGGCAGGAAGTCTCTACCTTATTCATACAGTAGTTCATACTTACTTAGTTTAAGTTACTGTTCATTTTAGTTTTAAGTTCAGTTAACATGTCAAGTGTTCGAACAATTTACTGTTGATATTTAACGACATAATAATTAAATCACTAATTTCAAGCAACTATCCATTGTGATATGGCATGACATATCCAGAAATCAAGGACAATTAAGTTGATCATGACTTTTAGTACTTTTACATTAACTTAATTGTTAGTTCATAAATTAGTTAATGGAACGAAAGTGTGTGTGTATGGAATATTACATTAGTAGATAGTTTTTACTTCCAGAACAAAAACAATATTTATGGACTTACCCGAAAATTTACAAAACTAAAATTCACCCCAAAGAACGTTGATGGAAACATAAGTTGGACTATTACAACATAAGTTGAAAGGACACTTTAATTTAAAATCTTTTAAATCTCTAAAAGAAGGGAGATGTTCTGGTATCATATTAAATACATTGTTTAGGATTTTAGACTTACTCTAGATTATTATTAATATGACTGTCTGTGACTTCATTGTAAAAGAGCGACAGAAGAGAATACAGGAAGTTATGAAATGGCTACACGTGGAGTCTGTTGTGTTGAATTAACATTGTCTTGTACCTGATGGTCTGGTTCACTAAATCAATACAATACGAACCCAAACAGTTATGGCATGGTATTCTATCCTTCATCTCGCCAAGGTCATAGATTATTTGCCTCAGTCATTTTTACATTTGCAGAAAATGTGAAAAAGCATCGTTGCTTTGCAAATCTTGTGCAATAGTGGTTTTATGTCAAAATTCAGACGTTGAAGGCTCAATACAAAACTTCATGCTTTTCAGGACACAAAAGAAACTAACTTTATTTTATCTGGAACATTAAGTCCTACTCTAAAAATATAAGAAAATGACTTAGGCAATTGTGCTGTGACTGTAACAAAATTGACCTCCTCTCACCACCCCACACCTTTTGGATGCAGGCTAATTTACAACCGATTGATACAATAGCCACCCACAAGGTGCGGCCACTCGCCGCACCCCACACCACCTGGAATAACATGTAGTTTGATAGCAGTAGTAGCACAAACTGTTTTTGTTTGTTGTGTTTGTAAACATGCATTTGCCGTTATTCTTCTCTGAATAAGCTTTCCAACGGTGCCAAATATCATACTCTAGCTTTATCAGAAGATTTAATATGAATTTTCCTAAACACCCCAAACTAGTGCGTACACAGGTACTAGCCACTATAAAAAAGGAATGGAGTGTGGGCCTGTGTGAGCCATGATCCCAACAATGTCAAAAGGTCAACACACAAGCCACACAACAGTCCAGTAGACAACACAAAAATTTACATAACAACTAAAAAATTTTAATCATACAATCTAATTACCTTATCTCCCAAAACATTGTGACCATCTCATTCTTTCCTCAGTAATGAATATATTAAGCATGGAGATAAAACTGGACGATCATGATCATCATCATCCTCATCACCACCGCCATCATCATCCTCATCACCACCGCCACCACCACCATCATCATTATCATCACCACCACCATCATCACCATCATCATTATCATCACCACCATCATCATCATCATCACCATCATCACCACCATCATCATCATCATTATCATCACCATCACCATCATCACCATTGACTCACCTATGGATGTGCCAAACACTGCTGCATAGATGGCCAAAAGAAAATATCTTGGATAAAATGGAACAAAACAGGTAGAAATTCCTCCTATGACCAGAGCCACATTATTGATGATCAGACAATCTGCCCATGGCTGAGGAATCAGTCAGTTAATAATTTATTGTTCAATCAGTCAATGAGTAATTTAATTGATTGATTGATTGGTTGATTAATCAGTTACTTAATTAATTAATCAGTCAATAAAAATGTAACTTATTAATCAATCAATCATCCAGCCAGTGAATAACTTAATTCATTAATTAATCTGCAAAGGAATGACTTAAGTAACACATCAATCAGTCGATGAACATATTAATTCACTACGTAGTCAGTATGTCAGTGAAATAACTCGCTACATTAATTAATCGGCCAGTGGAATAATTTGCTTCAATCAGTCAATGAATAACTTTCTGCACTCCATTTTCCTTCACATGTATCTTTTCAATCTTTTTAATTTTCCCTTTTTTTTCTACTGCGCATGCATGAGTATTTCTTCTAGTTTTACTTTTGTACATCCTCCTTCCATCTCTATTTTTTTTATCTCCATCTGTCGCTCTTTCTTATGTGTATTCACATAACACCCACATATGTCTCTTTATTTCTCTTTCTCTCCATGTGTATGTATCTCTCTATCCTCTCTTTTCTTTCTTTTTCTTTCTCTTTCATCCTTGCTCTCTCTGCACATGTATCTCCCTTTCTTCTTTTTTCTTGCTGCCGACCGTCTCAATGTCTCTCTCTCTCTCTCATCCTTAAATCTTTATTTCTCTCTTTCTTTCTCACTCTCTATCTGTCTATGTTTCTCTTTCTCTCTTTCTCTCTATTTCCTTCTCTCTCTCTTGCTCTTTCCCTAAATGCATCTCTCTTTCCTTTCTTTTTCTTTCTCTCTCCCACCCATCTTTTTGTCTCTCTCTCTCTCTTCATTCAATCTTTATTTCTCTCTCTCTTTCACTCTCATTCTCTCTATTTCTCTCTCTCTCTCGCTTTCTCTCTATTTCTTTCTCTCTCTCTTGCTCTTTCTCTACATACATCTCTCTTTCCTCTCTTTCCTTATTTTTTTCTCTCTCTCACCCATCTCTATGTCTCTCTTTCTTAAGTCGTTATTTCTCTCTCTCTTTCTCTCTATGTCTCTCTCTCTCTCTTTCTCTCTCTGTTTCTATTTCTCTCTCTCTTTTTCTCTCTCTCTCTCTCTCTCTCTCTCTCTCACTCCACTACATACCTGATCAGAAACAAATCCCACCCCCACTCTGCCTACAGTGTTGGTTATACCGATGATGGAAATGAGAAATGCAGCACTCCTTGAATCAATACCCATATCAACAGCATGGGTGGGCATGTAGATGAATGGAACAAAGAAACCTGTTGGAAAAAAAACACAAACAAAAAATATATGGCACGCCAAAAGTTCTTGTTCTTGTAGAGTTGCAGATCCACTATGAAACTAATGAAGCTAAAGCTTCAGGGCCCGTAGTCCTGATGTTGGCACGATATCATAACCAGCGGATCTACTTGGGATCGATGTCATTCCTTTTGCAAACATGATGGCAATCTTATGCATTGGATTACCATTGCTGGCTCGGGTGAGATAGCATGTTGTTAGTTGTGAATGAATAAATACATTCGTCCCCTTAGTAAAAAAAATCTGACCGGATGAGGGAAGAATACGCAACAAGGTCGCATGAACCCGACAAATATTGAACCAGCTGGCCACTGAGACCATAAATAGGATAACCCTTGAAGTGATCTTGGGGCGGGGAGAGAAGCACATATGGGGATGCCTGGTGTATTAGGATTCTGGTTCCTGTTATCAATCAAAATCAATCAATCAATGATAAAAAATCTGTAATGGGAGCTCAGAAGTTACACTCTGTCTTACCTGCCATACATAATAAACAAGAGAGCCCGTAGATTAAAAAAGTTGGGCTACGGAGGAGAGATAAGTCAAATATGCTCAGGAAATTCTGCAAGAAAGTCTTGTTTTGGGGAGAAGAACTTTGATCAATGTCACGTGATGAACCAATCACCTCTTTGCGGTAGAGTTCAGCGGAGCCCAGTTCTCTGCAGAAGAAGGACGAAAGTAAGGTGATGGGTAGAAATTGGATTTTTTGAAGGATAAAAATGGTAATGGTAACCAATGCATGAGTACATAGATAGGAAGCATGTTGGACATGCATATGAATGAATGACTGGTCAAATCTACATACTACTAAAACTGGCATTCGTTTTATCTATTTCACGACCTTAGTTCTTGTTTATTCCAACTTCACTTTTTGCACAACTGAGAAATTCAAGAACAGTGAAAGAACTTCAAAGATACATTGATAGAGAGACAGAGAATAATGAAAGAACTTCAAAGATACATGGATAGAGAGGCAGGGAATAATGAAAGAACTTCAAAGACACATGGATAGAGAGACAGGGAATAATGAAAGAACTTCAAAGATACATAGACAGAAAGACAGAGTATAATGAAAGAATTTCCAAGATACATGAATAGATAGAACGAGGGTAATGAAAGAACTTCAGATGGATAGAGAGACAGGGAATAATGAAAGAACTTCAGATGGATAGAGAGACAGGGAACAGAGTAAGAACTTTAAACACACATGGATAGAGAAACAAGGAACAATGTAAAAACTTTAAAGATACATGGATAGACAGACAGAGAATAATTAAAGGACTGGGATATGAAGGAACAGACTGATGGACAGTCAGATTCACGAAGAAAAAGAGAATGAAGGCAGGCTTCATATATTATATGAATATTTCCTTAAGTTGGTTATCACTTACTGAAATTCCTTCAAATGCCATAAACTGCCACTATAAAAAATATCTTTCCTCTGCAGAGGTGCTAATGAGTGAGGATGAGACCCTTCTTGGCTGTTTGGCCGAGGACGAGTCCTGTGATGGGCAGACAGATCCTGACTGAAAGCGAGCCGAGCGGTTCCCTGTTTACTGTTGCTTGCTGACTTTCCAGTGCTGGGAGGTTCTGGAACATCCAAAGTCATGGATCTGCAACAAAAAGTGTTCCAATCCTTAACTCTTTCCTTACGGGCCAACATTCCACGTCTGGACGGAGCACCTCCTGGCGTTATACGCCATACCGTACTCTGCATTTGCAAACGAAGATCGCCTTACTACACAACAGCTGTCCAAACTGTAGACTTATCACACACGTGGTATCGCTGGACATGCTAGGACAAAGGAAACTTTTACCAGGAATTCTATTTTTAAGGTTCAACGTCACAGGATGTTAATTTCCAATACAGCGACCAAGGAATACCTTCACAGTGTCACAACGCAGGCTGCTTTGTACCGGCTACCGCTAGGGAAACGTATGACACAGTGTGCATTGTACCGTAGGGAAAGAGTTAACTGTTGCCCAGTGCATCAGTAAGGTAATTAAATTTGAGGGCTTGGGGACAGAGAGGAGAAAAATGATGTGCTGTTGGTCAAGGATGATTTCGGACAAAACAAAGATCCAGGTTGATTAGGCATGAAACAGACCAAGGCCGGTGCAGGTTCCAAACTGGTGGCTCGCCCCCCACAAATTTTGCTTCACACTAGCACAGGAGGCACTGCCAACAGCATCCTGCTGGGTCATTGTGTGGGCGGTGATTATTGGGGTATGTGTGAAGCAAAATTTATGGGCGGTGAGTCACCACTCTGGCGCCTACACCAGCTTTGGTCTTTTTCACCCCTTATGATTTCTAAGTATCTGTTCTATTTACGTACAAAATGTTTTTCATGAATAGCATGCCTCGATAAGTTAAATATCTCCCCTTTACTGATATGACTTAATTATGGATTTGACCACATAGATCACAATTATTAGCCTTTGACAAGTAGGTGGAGTAATTTAGCCACAACTTTGATAAAAGAAAACTGTCAAGGATAACTGCACTGTTTGTAGAATAGTCATAAGTAATTGAGTAAACAATATCAATGAATATTATGATCCAAACTTTGAAAACAATTTCAATACATTTATACTCTAAAAGGAAACCGGTAAAAATAATGGTTGTCATAAATTTTTTTTTTTTTTTTTAAGCTTCTCAAGAACTACACTGTATTTCATGATTTAAATGTATATTACATAACTGATATTTGAGTGAAAGATACAAAAAGTAAATATACAATAAAGTTTAAGTGCCCAAGATAAATATATTTTTTAAGAGTGATGTAGGCCTACCATGGCTGAATATACCCAAAAAAATTTCAAAATCGTAAGGTGAAACCATTTAATTGTTTTCTAAAACTTGGTTTTTGAGTTCTGGAAATTTTCAAAAGTGTATATACCTAACAATGACTCAAGTACACGTTCCAAATGACTGAAATCACAGCCACTATCCCTAAAATCAATCCAACGTAAATTTGTAAAGGATTTTCATAGAGTTGGTAGGATTACCATAAGGATGGGTTCCTCAAATCAAACCAACATCGCAGCAATGTTGTATCCAGTAGATCTATACATGAATGATGTCATTCCTATGTGCAAACTAGATGTCAGTCCCTTGCGTTGGATTTCTATTTAGGGTTGCTGGCTAGGATACAAGCAGATTTTCTTAATTTATGTAGAATTAACTCGAAACCTGATGTGAAATCATTGTTTGTCAAGCCAAAAATGATCCAACGTTAACCCTCTTGTTGCCACAAGGCCAATAAATCAGCCCATATTGGCCCATCATTATGCTGCAGAAGACATGTTGAAACTGCAGTGAGGCCAATATACCAGCTAACATTGTTCCGACATGTTTTGCACTCCTAAGTTTATACTACTTCCTGATGTCTTTCTACCAGATAGTCCATTATCCTGGTAGCATAATGGAAGGAAGGGTACGCGTTTGGGCTTGGCAGAAAAAAGATTAATTAGTTCTATCTGTCATTACTATGTTTCTCACCTTGCCCTGTACATGGGTGTTAGTCCAATGTCCACTTTCAGAGTTTCACAAATCTGATCCTTTAGGTCATTACTAATTGGTGCCTCTTTGTCAGCGTTTAATATTTCAATCTGTGGCACAGCTACTTTATCACTGACTTCCTGAAAGAAACAATTCACTGTGAATAACAATCATGTCAATCACCCCTAGATTCTGTATTGATCATGGGGCAAATAGAGAACTAATCAACATTCGCAGTAACAAATCTTATTCTTTCCCTGTTCTTCAAAAAGCAACTTAAAAAAAAAAAAGGTAGTTAACAGGATGACACAATTATTATTACTATACTAACATCCCTGGCTAAATATAACCATGTTTAACTCTTTAATGACAGCAGGGGTTGCGGTCAAGTCTAGACGTAATTAACTTCCTTTCATTCTGGCAAAAATCAGCATGGTTCAGAAAGACGCTTACAGAAAAAAAAAGGCATTGATAGTAAAGTAAAATGTTATACATCAAATAAAAGAGAATTGAATGTAGAATACAACGTAAATCGGCAATACGCCCACACGTTTTTCAATGGAGCCAATAAATCAGGGATACGTCCTGAAAGAGTTAACAAGTTAAACTCACTCACTAACAGGGTACTCATAAAAAAAGAAGTATAATGAGCTCGGGATGAAAAAAATAATGTCAACTGACTTGATCACAAACCATTTGGTGCAAAATTTTGCACCTCTGTGTTTTTTTTTCTTTCTTTCGCAGAAACAAAAAAAACCCCAGGACTTCATTCTACATCATGTGAGGCAAAAGTACTGCTTTATTACATTTCTACATCAGTGATTTGTGAGAAAATGTGCTTGTAAAGTTTAGTAGTCCAGCATTACAAAGTGTCTTATCAACTTTTTAAACACTTAACTCATTACCCATGGTAGGGCGAATATTCGGCTCACAGGTTGTCATTTTCTTATGGAAAGCTGAATATCCGGCTTGAGTGGACACCGATTTTCCAACACTAATATCTAAGCCAACTTCTCAAAATATTGAATCCTATCCTGGTTCATTGATTTTCCTTTATAGTAATGTCTAATGTATTATGTCTTGCGTTTATACTGAGTGAAAGATAAAATACCTTTGAACTACATCTAAGTTTCAAACTGGACAGTGTTGAGAATTCCCGTTCACACCCACAAATGTTACCGCATGGAATTACTTAACACCCACTCCCGCAGGTGCAATATCTTCATTTTTATAGGAATGATAGAATACATTTTGTTAAATCATATTCTGGCCACATGACTACTGGTACGACCACAGAATTCAATAGAAATACAATAAAAGATAGTCATCAAACCATTTAGACCAGTGATTCTCAACCTTTTTTTGTCCCATCCCCACTGCAGTTTAAAAAAAAACAAAAAAAAACCTACACCCCCAAGGACAAGGTTAGTATAAAATATACAATAAAATTTTAAAGATATTTATATATTCAATGTGTATACATTCAAAAGGAGTTTTGCCTAAAGGTTTATATCTGCATCTGTTAAGTAATATATATGTTTTAATCCAAGCTAAACAAGGAAACCACCAACGTGACATAAACAAATAACAGTTTAGTTAGTTTTAGCTCTTTATTTTAGGAAGTTCACTGCCCTTGGCACTTGCACCTCATTTTCTTGTTTTTTTTACTGTGTTTTTTTTAGTGGTAGGGATTAATTTTTAGAATTTTGCCCAGGTAGCTGGCCTTGTTTGGCCTGCTTTCCTTGACTTTCAACTGCCAAGGTATTTTTAACATGCGCATTGTGCACCCAGGCCCTCTGAGTTTTTCGCCCTTATCCGAGAAGACTAGGTGCTTGATCCTGCCTACCATAGGATCAGGGACAGGAATTTTCTCCCCATAAAAAATTCAAACACGCCTGCACCGACCGGTTATCGAACCCATTACCAATGGCATGAGAGGTGAGCACATTATCTCTAGACCAACGTGTCCCCCAAAACAACAGTTTATCTATACAGTGAACTCAGACAACACCATGAAATTAAGATTTTTATGAAATATCCCCATGTCCCTTTCTGAAATTATGAAGATAATGAAATATTTCTATGAAATCTTTGATGAGGATTGTAATTTGAAAATGAGCACAAAACAATGTTGACGAAAATAAAAAAACACACAAAAAGATGGAAATGTTGATGTGCATGTCAACACTTAAAATATTACAATCTTCCTTAACTCTTTGCGTGCCAATAGCTAATGAATCCACCTGTCACTTCTGAGCCAATCACTGATGCATCAATGCACAAGAATACTCGGCTATTTTGTTTCATAAAGAAAGAAAGTCGATTTTCTATTAATAAATGTAGCTGTAATTAGTCTTCATTCATCTCTCCCACTATTTTCTTCCTGTATTGGCAAATGTGGAAAAATTCATGGCACACGCAGATAAAATAACCCGCATCAAGGAACTGACAGTGTATTTGCAAAAAAAAAAAAAATGAGTTTGCATCTGGCAGTTTCCACAGTATAACTATTCAGAACTTCCCTGTTTTTTAATATTCAGTCAAATTTTTCACTAGATCAAACCTGGACATGTAATATATGATTGGATTCGTCTTTCTGAAACAAACTCAGTTATGATAATTTTAGGGTCAGCCAAGTCCCTGGTTACGCAATAAAACCAATTTTTCATGATTACTCCCCTTGCTGAGGGTTAAAATTTCAAAGTGATAGTTAGCTGTTTTAAAGTGCCTAGATTGACATAAATAAAGGTAAATATGCAGCTAGATAAATTGGGTTTGTATTAGCTAATACCCACATCATGTAGGCTTTGTGTTCCTTCAATTATTCCTTCACAGTTTCATCACATTCTGACAAAACAGACACAACCAGTGATAAATTGATAAAAGACAAACAAGTGTTCTCAGTTTCTATCCTTCAACATGTTTATTATTGTTTTCAAAACTGAAATGTAATACATGTAGTGTAATAATGAACAGTAAAAAGATTTTTAATGTCCCATGTCAAAAGAACTTGTCAAAGTAGCAATGAAGTACAATAAACGTTAACAGAACAGTGAGATATTTACGTCTACAAATGCGACGGCAAAGAAAAAGTATACAGTGTACAATCATTTGTGAAAGTACATGTGATTATAAATTAAAATAGTCCCTTTTTTGTGTCTATAGATATTTAGATTTAATCATTCCTTTTCCCGATACTTGGAGGTCAGGTATTTAGGATTTTCTTTGATGATGGAAATTTGGGCACTGGAGAGTTAAGACTAAGAACTGGTCACAATAGACTCCACTACCAAGTTATCTCTCCGTTTCTTGTTTCTCTCCTTTGCCTTGTCAAGGTATTCAGCATACTTTGCAGGGTCCTTTTCTTTCAACTGCTGGTACCAACGGGCGCTAGTGGAGGTCATTGTATCTCAAGACTGCAAAGAAAAATTTTTATAAACTTTTTACTAAAACTCTGTAAAATTATTCATGAGCAACACATAATGCCATTGTGCTTGTGTATAAGATAAGATTATATTATGAAAAATTGTAACTTACTAGATCTATCTATTCATAATCCCACAATGAGTCTTTCCCAAGGACTCAATGAGGGTCCAGACCTGGGTCTCGAACTGGAAATCACATTATCTTGAGTGACAACGTAACCCCTACTTAATGCAAGTCCCTTTTAAAAATAAAATATAGCACTGGTTAAATCTAAAAAGGTCGGCCCACATAATAAGTTGTGAATTTTCTCACTCTCAGGCAGTTATATTTAAAAAGATGATAGATCTACCCTTCAGATTCATTAGAAAATAATGCAGTTTGCTGATCTAGGTCTAGTGTGGATCTGTGTGAATTCTAATCAAGAATTTCGGGATCAGAACATCTAGAAACTAGATCTAGATCTAGATTATCTGGATTATAATTAAATGTTTATGTCCTAGATAATAGTCTAGATTTATCTATCTAAATCTAATTACTAAAATACTAAGTACTATTAGGCTTAAAATCTGTCATCATTTTTCACAATCTGAAGTGTCTGTCATCATTTTCTAACATTCAAAGAAAACCTGTCAGAAGCATCGGTCATTAAGTCTAACGATATGATGTTTCTAAACCAACGTCACTTTTTCTAACGATCCGTCATGGGCATCGGCGACTCAGGATAACGGTCTGAATTATTCTCTGCGATCTCTCCTCACGCTCTGAATGGGACGTCTGTCACCAAACTAACGATCTGATCGAGACCAGATCTGAATCTGTCACTCTTTTCTACGATCTGAATTTACACCAAAAATGCAGATTTTCTAATCGAGAGCTATGTGAACACACTTTGAAAGCAAATACGAAGGGCCCATGCTTCCATTTCTACCCAGGCTTCCGTTTTCAGACTGAAATTCGAAGCTAAAACCCAGATTTTCTTGAAATTGAATCTTTATTCAGTTCGTTAGAAAAGTGTCCGACAAAGTTTGGAAAGTGACAAAGGCACAATATATTAAATTTCTTACCTTTAGAATATCCCTGAAGAAAGTATTTTCACAGAAGAATGTCCTCTTGAAAGCACATGTTCCTTCTCAGACGGTGTCTCTTTTTGTGTCAAATTTTGTAGTTTTCATATCGCCAGAATCACGTCGCAAACGAGATTTCACCTAATGATCTGAATTTTGAAAGGGCGAAACAAGGCATTCAATCATGCCCTAAAGCTACTGAAATTGTGGTATTTCTTTGAAAGGGAGCATGGAATATATTTTTGATTAAAAAAAAAAACATTCGAGAGATTTAAAACAACGCTTGATGTATGTGCTATTTTTAGCACAGAGCGTCCGACAGGCCAGCATAAACTGGGTTGCATTCAGAACGTCATTTCATGCCGACAAACAAGACAAAATAAGACAAAGGATGAAAATGTACGCGTTGGAGTCTTAGACAGCATGACTAAATAGGTTTTATTTAAAAAAAGGAAATAAATTCCAGTCAAAACACTTAATTTTATTGGGCATTTTCGGTCGGGAACTTTCATCGGTCGTTTTTCTCACGATCCGAATGCATTTTGTATTGATAACTGATGTTATTCCTGTAATAAAAGTCATGATATTGATTTTATTGTTTCCTTATCGCCTTTCAATTCGAATTGAAGTCATAGGAGAGCATTTTGGCCTGCATTTTTTTCATAACACCAGTTAGAATTTCGGGGCTGACTTTTGACCTAATTACCGTGGAAACTGCCATCTGTATTTGCACAAAAACACGTATTTTTTTCTTGCTAGGGCCATAGATATATATTTAAACTTAAGAATGGATACCAAATTCAGGGTTTACATGCCAAAAGCAAGGAATCAAACCAATCAAAAACATGAAATGAATGGAATCAAACCTGTCAACAGCTTACATTTGTTTTGTGTTTAGGAATAAGTTCTATAGCTTCCTCCTGGCCTTGTGCGGGTTGTACTGCTTTTGACTCTCCATTCTCTGATTGGTCAGGAGTGATATCAACCACAACCGGTGGGATGGGCCGATAAAACAAAGCAAATAGAACCGCATGAAACAAAAGGGCTCCCAGGATCCATGTAGCTGCAAGTAGAATAGTAGAGGGGATTTTGTGAGTTGATTTACAGTTTCATTTCAATGTGTTATCCAAGCGGTAGCCCTGAGGCACATCAGCCGATCTTGATCGGCAGACTAGTTGAACGGTGATGTCACAACACTGGGTTTTAATGAGGAAAGTGTTTTTGTATGTGTGCACCCCAAGCCTTTTGTGCTAGAGGCGCATACGCTTACTTACCTATCCCTAACACTGCCCATATCCTCAACCCTAAATCTTATTGAATCCGTAACCCTAAACCTTACCCTTTCAACAAAAAAAAAAAAAAAAACACAGGAGGAAAACAAAAAGAAAATCTGAAAGAATAATTAATTACGGCTGTTTTTACTAATGTTAGGAGTGTTTCGGGAGATACTTTCTAGCTCTGGAGTCACAGAAGGCTTTAAAATACGTACTATTGGTGCAAAAAAACTTGGAGGACATACGTATTTGTAATAACATTCTTTAACGAGATCAAGTTATGTAGTTGGCTGGTGTGTGAGGTCTCATGGAAACTGTAACTGCCATGACATCACCATCCAACTAGTCGCGCAATCGAAATTGGCTAGTGTACACACAGGTTAATACCATAAACTTCGTAACTGTAACTGTACGTCAGCGTGAAGAGAGGAAACTGAATCAAGAATAACATAATCACATTTTTTCCCTCTCCAGCACAAAAAACAAAACACCACAAGCAACTAATAAGTGGGCTAAACACTTAAGTTGACCAGCATAATGATGGGCCTATTTTACTTACATGCAGTTCTGAGCTTTTGTTGTATGTTGCACAGTGCAAAATAAGGATTCTGGTTCTGTTAAAGATAGTAATAGAATTTTTGCTTCAAATACACTTCTTGAATTTTGCAAACTTTTTCTCACCTATTCATAGAAAGACAAAGACACATTTTAACAAACATCTGTGTACCTCCTCGCCATCCATATTCCTGCAGCAAATATTCATTGAGCGGAGCAAATAAGAAAGCACCAATTCCTGAACCACAGCACGCAATGCCAGTAGCCAGAGCCCTGCGCCGCTCAAAGTAGTACCCGACCATCACAATGGCAGGTAAATACATCAGACCAATGCCCATACCTTTTGGAGACAAGAAATTAATGTACCATGATTATTTTTCTCAGGACAGTTAACTCTCTAAACTGGAGGCATGATGATATGAAACTAAGTATGCAGACACATCGTGGGAATGAACTATGAACACAGGCAAATGCCTTGAAGTCTACATGCTATGGCATAAACTACAATTGAAATGCTTAGTGTGCATGTTGCAAAATATGTATGTCTTCCACTTTCGGAGACAAACAGAAACATGTTTTTTTTTTTTTTTGCTTTTCTTTCGGTCACATGAAATTCATGTTTTATGTGGAAAAATATTGTTTCACAAATTGTATTCACAAAATATAAATTTTACACTTTACCATTTATTGTCATAGTTCATCACAATTAGGGATGAAACACACCAAGACAAATGTAGGGGCCAGACTGGTGCAGTAGCTCGCCGCCCATAAATTTTGCTTCCCACCAGCACAATAGACACTGCCCTCTGCATCCTGCTTGGTCACAGTGTGGGCAGTTCTTATGGTGCTAGCGTAAAGCAAAATTTATGGCCGGCGAGCCACGGGTCTGGCATCTACATTAACCTTGGTCTGTTTCACCCCTTATTGTGATAACAATTTCTTGTTGATGTTGTTTGTCCTGAATTTTTCTGCCACCTACCTCCCAGAAATCCATAAAGAAAGATTAGAAGACCAATATCCCTTGAGTATGTGCTGACGAAGAAAGCTACGAAGGCCAGAATTCCGCCACTCATTGTTACTTTTCGACACCCGTAGATGTTGACAAGGATACCGACGATGGGACCTGGGCAGTAAGAACAGATAAGATAAAATATGATATGAATCACTTTATTATCCCGTGAGGGAAATTCTCTTCACAGAGCACACTCATGGTACACACATTTTACCCATCATTACACAAACATATATCATAACTTATCCTATTTTACACTCCGGGTCTGATAGGCCCCAGACACTCACTCCTTTCATCCTAACATCCCCCAACCGAATGTAAAAAGGGTTAACAAACTCATTAACAGGCAGACATGAAGTGACATGGTAAAGAACTTTAGTGAAATATGGCACACATCTAGCTAAAGTGCCTTATGGCGATTTGCGTAAGGCCAAAACGATCCTCTGTGTCTTTCTGTGTGCTTTCATGTGTAATGTTCTGTCGTCCCTGGATGATCTAGATCTAGAAATTTGATGAAACAGGGGATGGTGGCCGTCATTTAAAATGGATATGAATATTTCTTTACATCTCATTTGAGTACAGATGGTCAAAACTGACAAATGCCGTGTCTGTCTGGTTGCATGTTTTCTTGATGACTGTGTTGTTAAGCTTGTCGGAGTAGATGCACCATGAGATACTGTCAGAACGCTGGGTTGTTTTTGCTTTGTTTTGTTTCCACGTACTGGCGAGGCTGTTCACAGATTGAACTATTTATAAACATTAAAACTTTCCTCTTCATACTGTTTATAGCAACCATGCATTTATCCACATCACATTGTTCAACTGTCAGTATAATAATATTATTATACATGTCATGTTATCCATCCATCCATCCATCCATCATCCATCCATCCATCCATCCATCCATCCATCCATCCCTCCATCCATGCACCCATCCATCCATCCATCGGCCTGTCCATTTGTCCATTCGTGCATGCATTCATCCATCTATTCGTCCGCTAATCCACCCGCCCATCCATCCATCCGTCCATTTATCCACCTAGGAATCCACCTATCGGCCTGTCCACCCGTCCATACGCCTCTTTGTCGATCCGTCCGCCCATCCATCCATCCATCCAGCCAGCCAGGCATTTATCTTCCTAACGAACCATCCGTCCATTCAAATGTTATCCATCCATCTATCCATCCTCTCACTCACCCGCCCATCCATCCATCCATCTATCCATCCATCCATCCATCCATCCATCCACCCATCCATCCATCCATCCATCCATCCATCCATCCATCCATCCATTCACCCAAACCTTACCTACCAACACTCAGGTACGTCCCATTCAGCACAGAACCAATCCAGGATGTCGTCGCCTTGCTAGTCTGAAACTCCTCTCTAAACGTGTCAAAGAATATCCCAAAGGAGAAGCAAACCCCATCCACCAGGACACTAATGGAGAAGGAAGCAAACACGACCACCCAACCCCACCCGCCATCAGGGGGTGCTCCCATCAACTCTTGGCCTTTACTGCTCTTATCAGCATCTTTTTTAGTTTTGCTGCTGTTGTTGTTGTTGTTGTTGTTGTTAGAGTTGCCGTTGTTGCTGCGACTGGGTTTTCTGTTATGGACTGTCGTTGCTGTGTTCTCACCGCTGCCATTGGGACCATCTTTGTTGTTCATCTGGGGATTATAGATGTAATAGAATAAAACATGATAAGATAATATAATAAAATAAAACATGCAAGAAACAACAAAACATGATCATTTAGAAGCTTAAGGACAGATAGTAGCCCGCTGACTCATGTATGCCATTGGGCCCACTTTTGTTGTTCGTCTGTGGGTTGTACGTGTAAAATAAAAACAAAATGTAAAAAACGAAACAAAACATGATAATTTAGATAAGATCAGATAAGACTCACTTTGTTATCACATGAGGGAAATCCTCTTTTACAGAGCGTTCATACATGGTACACATCTTATGCATCATTGCATGAAGAAAGCAGAACTCAGTAAAGTCAATAACAGGCATTACACGAAGTAATATAGTAAGGAATCTTGGTGCAATATGGCACACTTCTAGATATAGTGTCTCGTTGAGGCGAATTGCGTAGGCCATCTTTAATTTCGCGGTACGGTACGAAAAAGATTGGGAACCTAAGTTTCATAATTTCCAGACTAGTTGTTGTTAGCCGATGCGGCAAACGCTGCTCACTCTTTGACTGCATACAGGCTTCACACTCTTATTTCTGAGCGACTTTCCGACTAGCGTTGATTCAGTCTCAAAAAAAAACAAAAAAAACCGTCATCCACAGGCTCATAAATTTAACGTAATAACTTCATCCGCTCACTGGCAAATTAACGAATCCAAGAAGTTCTGGAAGTTTTTGTCTTCGGCATGGTTTTATTCTTAAGGACGTAAGCAAAAGTAGCTGTTTGATGACCTACGATGCAGTGAATAGCCACCCAGCCAGCGACATGGAATTCAGACCAGTAGGGTTAAGGTCAAGTTTTCTCATTGGAATGACATCATTCCTACGTAGATATGCTGGTTAAGATATCACGCCGACATTGGTTTCACGCTCCAATAGTACCCCTACCAATCTTATGTTAATCCTTCACAAACCCACGTTGGATTGACGTAGGGATGCTGGCAGAGTAGGAACTTTCATATATTAGGCCTACTTATTTCGAAGCTCGACTTTTACTAAAATCAAGCTTGTATATTCTACTTTCATTAATTTACCAAATGAATTATTCCGATAATGAATACCACTATTACGATTAGAGGCTGCTCCTGTAATAGAGTAAGATACACTGGACTGATTCGCTACAATGCCTAACCCGCAAAATAGTATTTTCCAATTGGGATCTATCCTACAGAGAGCAGAAACACCATAGGCCCTTTTGGCGTGGATACTGTAAAATAAGATTTTCATACTGAAGACTGTCTGTCAAGATATCTAAAATGCGACATTCTGTGAAAAATACTGTTGTGTTTTTGCTGATTCGCTCGATTGCCGACAGCCTGACGGCATGTTGTGTTGCGATTATTATATGACAACAATTGGCAGTCCACCCTGGTGACCTGAATACTGTCCCAGGCGCACGTGACACGGTCTTGGCACTCAGCTGTGAGTAACGTGATAGTTGTGACCTACTTATTGAACGGGATTGTACTGGTTGGGGGCAAGGATCGCAGTCTCTCTCTCTCTCTCTCCCTCTGTGTGTTTGTGTGTGTGTGTGTGTGCCTGTCTTTCTTCCGTCGCTTGGCTATCTATCTTTCTATCTATCTGGCTATCTGTCTGTCTATCGATCTGTCTGTCTGAGTCTCTCTCTCTCTCTCTCTCTCTATCTATCTATCTATCTATTTATCTATCTATCTGTCTGTCTGTCTGAATCTATCTATCTATCTATCCATCTATCTATCTATCTATCTATCTATCTATCTATCTATCTATCTATCTATCTATCTATCTATCTATCTATCTATCTATCTATCTATCTATCTATCTATCTGTCAGTCACAGCACTTCTAGTAACGAATGAACGGTGGAAAAATATCTATCTTGTTTATTCACCTCATTTTTACCTGCGCAAGAACACAAGCTACTACAATAACTGACAGGTGTACAGGCCTACTATTTCCCACTTGTGAAGGTTGTCACGAGTGGAGTGAGCGGGATTCAAGGATTACGGGGGCATGGAAGTGAGGGATTGACTCACGGGATAGTGAGGCTGCTCACCTATATTGACTTCTGTTAGTTAACGTTAAAGCGTGAAATGTTGTGAGTTGGGGGGTCGGAATGAGGCGAGAACGCTGTACTGACAATCACTGCAAGTTAAGGAGTCCCAGGGGACAGACGTGAGATCAGAGGCAGACGGGAGATTGTGATGTATTTTCCAGTGATGACTGGTAGGTTGAACTGTGATTTATAATTATGATGATTGATGTATTATATTCGCCTATGACCATGATGTAAATAAGTATATGTGAGGAATGTGGAAGTCAGTGATTACTGTGTATAGAAATGTGCGCCATGAGCGATAGATGTAAGTTAGGTCATGGATTCGTAGCGAGAGTGAGTGCTGTGTGGTACGGTGGAGGTGTGTTACCGTAAGATGTGGGGTGAGTGAAAGGTGGACTATTGTGTGTATGCTTCATGGTTTGTAATGAGGGGTGAAGTGGTTAGAAATTGTATGGTATTATACCAATGTAATATTCTTCTTGTAGGTGCCGGGGTCGGGCAGAGACGCCACCCGCGGTGAGCACAGGGGATAGGCCAACATAGGGCCGAAGGCTACGCATAGGCCAGTGGAGTGAAGCTGTCGAGCAGGACAGGAGGGGCGCATGGGTCGTGGCAGTCTGGCCACAGACAGGGATGTGTATATAATTGTAATGTGCTCTTAAGATGTACTACATGTGATAGTGATATACGACTGTGCTATTGTGAGATTAATGTGAATTGAACTATTAACGTGCTATGGCCATTTGAGGATCTCTTGGAATGCTCAGGTGTTATTGCCATAGGGAGGTGCTATTGAGAGACTGCGGTGCGAAAGAAATACTGTGTTATTAAGACATTGAGTGGAGAGGCTGAAGCCGAGGTGTCTTTAAAAGTAACTACCGGGTTGTGGACCCGAGGAAGAGTGCTTGGGGAAAGAAGGCCGTTGGACGGCAGTTGATTAGAATAATAATAGTTCGTCCATCAGGTATGATGATGACCTTAACAACACCAGAGGAATAAAGAACAGAAATTGTTGAGAATTTCAACACATGGACAATAAAGAGAACTAAAGGACACAGAGGACAGAATGGAAAGACTGTTCTTTCATGACTTATGGCTTCTCATGTGACTGATAAGTCCTATTTTTGCCCTGCAGACCCTTCCGCATAAATGACAAGAGTGCTCCGTTGGTTCAGTACCACTGGGCCTTTTCTTGCGCCGTTCTCTTTTTTTGATAGCCTGCTGGACTCTGTCAGCTTCCCATGCTTTGCTGCCTCTGGTAAGGGCCGCCCTCCAATTTGCACGATCAAGCGAGAGCTTTTCCCACTCACTCACATCAATGGCAAAGGCCTTCAGTGATTGCTTGAGAGTGTCTTTGTAACGTCTCTTTGGGGCCCCAACATTCCTCGTTCCATTGGAGAGCTCAGAGAAGAAGATTTGCTTAGGGAGTCTGGAGTCGGGCATTCTGACAACATGTCCTGCCCAACGTAGCTGAATTTTTTTCAGGTGGCAGAAGATGCTCAATTCCTTGGCACGATTGAGGACCTCAGTGTCTGGAATTTTATCCTGCCATTTGATCCTTAGGATCTTTCTAAGGCAGGCCAGATGAAAGTGATTTAACTTTCTGGCATGCGATTGGTACACTGTCCAGGTTTCAGCCCCATAGAGTAGGGTGGGTGGGAAGGACCACAGCATTGTACACTTTCAGCTTAGTGTCTGTGCGAATGCCGGCAACATCCCATACTCTCTTTCGAAGCCTGCCAAATGCAGAGCTGGCTTTGCTGATTCTTGAGAGAATTTCAGTATCAACACGAGCCGCGGAAGACAGTGTACTGCCAAGATAGGTGAAGTTCTCCGACACCTTCAGAAGACTGTCATGGACTTTGATATTTGGGGTCACAGGATACTTGTCGTCTGGAGTAGGCTGATGGAGCACTTCCGTCTTCTTTGTGCTTATTGTGAGGCCAAAGTTGTCACAGGCACTAGAGAACTTATCAACACAGTTTTGCATGCTATCCTCATCGTGTGCCAGAAGTGCACAATCATCAGCAAATAGTAGGTCACAGACTTGAGTACTTTTGGTTTTGGTTTTTGCCTGAAGTCTCCTGAGGTTGAATAGACTGCCATCAGTTCGGTACTTGATGCTTACCCCTTGATGAGGAGAGCTAAAGGCTTCTTGTAGCATTGCAGAGAATATGATGCTGAACAGAGTTGGGGCTAAGACACAACCCTGTTTTACCCCATTTGTGACAGCAAAGGGCTCTGAAACACTGCCGTTGCTTTTGACTGCAGCTTGCATGCCATCATGAAACTGGCGCACTATTGTGATGAATTCGGGTGGACACCCAAACTTCGCCAAGATTTTCCAGAGGCCTTCACGACACACTGTGTCAAATGCTTTTGTGAGGTCAACAAATGTGATATACAGCGCTTTATTTTGTTCCATGCATTTTTCCTGAATCTGTCTGGCAGCAAAGATCATATCCGCCGTTCCCCTCTCTTTACGAAAGCCACATTGGCTCTCGGGAAGCAAGTCATTTGACGAGAGGTGATCAAGAAGGCGATTCAGAAGCATTCTTGCCAATATTTTGCCAGCAATTGAAAGTAGAGAGATTCCCCGATGGTTGTCACTGACTGGGCTGTCCCCTTTGTTTTTGTACAAATGGATGATTGAAGCATCTTTGAAGTCCTGTGGCAGCTTCCCTGCTTTCAACATATGATTGAACAACTCGGTCAACCTTTCAATAAGCTTTTCTCCACCGAAGGCATACACCTCAGCAGGAATTGAATCCACGCCTGGTGATTTGTTAAAGGACATCTGATTTGTGGCAGTTCGGGTCTCATTTGCTGTGAATGGCTTGGCAAGAGCTGCATTAATAGGAGTCTGAGGGAGGCGGTCAATGGACTCAGTATTTATATTTGATGGCCGATTTAGCACACCTCCGAAATGTTCTGCCCAACGCTGAATTATGGCATTCAATTCAACAATGCGTGTTGAACCATCTGACGCAAGAAGTGGCGTAGTGCCAGAGCGGGATGGTCCAAACACAGCTCGGAGGCTCTCAAAGAACTTTCTAGTGTTGTTTGTGTCGGCATATTTCTGAGTTTCTCTTACTCGCTCTTCAAGCCAGTCATTTTTCATTTTCCTCAGCTTCTTCTGGAGTACACCCTTACATGCACGCAGTGCATCAGCTTTTGCTGTGGAAGAGGGGTCACTGCAGTGAGCTTGGATGAGACTATTTTTGCAAACAATGAGTCTGTGGTCAGTTCCACACTCGGCACCACACATCGCCTTTGTTACAAGGACATCCTTTCTGTCAGTCTTCCTCACAATGACATAGTCTATGAGATGCCAATGCTTTGAGCGGGGATTAATATAATGTATGTAATTGCCATGTATCTTTATATTTATGTTTAATAAATGTGTGAGTCTGATGGGTTGTCCTGTTAAGTGTTATACGTGTTCGTTCGTGATTGTTGTCCTGTTATAATTATTACATCTCCCAGTCTGGGATTTGTGACACCATGTTGCCATGTGCACAAACTACGTCGATGGTTCGGAAACCCAAGTAATAAACTTAGTCGCAGAATATCAATGTGGTAACAATAATGATATAATAATAATAATAGTAATAATAATATTAACGGAGTACACTCATACAGTTCTTTGCAATGAAATAGTAACCATTCGCTCGCTCTCTCTCTCTCTCTCTCTCTCTTACAATAAAAGTAGTAGTCCTGCTTCAGAACTCATGCGTGCCAGGACACTGAGCACCAAGTGTTACTTTTTATGACCTGCACGGTACTATAACAGAATGGAGGCAAGATGGAGGATGAAAATGACAGCACGAGGAAACAATGCATTTTCTATAAATTCAAGAACCAAACTAATCAAAATAATAAATGAGAAAACACTTGATTGTTTATTCTCGAAATTTCATCCAACTTTTCAAAGAAAACTGAATTATATTGCTATTTACATCTTTCTTAGTGTGCATACAGCATTCCATCATGGAGGCAGCCATTTTGGATTTCGCGGCGAAAGGCTCAATTCCATTGGTTGATTAAAATAATAATAATAGTTCGTCCATCAGGTATGATGATGACCTTAACAACACCAGAGGAATAAAGAACAGAAATTGTTGAGAATTTCAACACATGGACAATAAAGAGAACTAAAGGACACAGAGGACAGAATGGAAAGACTGTTCTTTCATGACTTATGGCTTCTCATGTGACTGATAAGTCCTATTTTTGCCCTGCAGACCCTTCCGCATAAATGACAAGAGTGCTCCGTTGGTTCAGTACCACTGGGCCTTTTCTTGATTAAAATAGCATTGTTTAAATGGCAAACTCAATTCGCATCATTAATTATTATTTATTGGCACACTTTACATACAAATTATACAAAAATGTGCAAGACTTGAAATGACAACATTGGTTTTTTGTGAAGGGGAGATGCATAAGAGCTTACATGCAAAAAATCAGCTTATCCCCTGAGGTGCGTAACGGAATGACAAGCTACAAGTTTGGTCCCATGGCCTACTAATTTTGTCGGGCGGCTACACATTTGACTCACCGCGCTAACAGCCTCACATTTGTACGCGTGCTAACACTGATACCCATAAAACTGGTGCTGTTAAAATTTCTGTTACGACTACAGTTACTACGATCATAAATATTAAAGAAACAATAATATCATTAATATTACTCTATTGCTATACATACTACACTACAAGGTGTTCGCCTCTCATGCCGAAGGTACCGGGTTCGGTTCCCGGTCAGCGCAAGTATGTTGGAAATTAGTGGGAATGTCCTATCCCTGATCCTGTGGTAGGTAGGACCGAGCACCTAGTCTTCTCGGACAAGGACGAAAAACCCGGATGGCCCCGTCTACACGTGACACACTTTAAAGATACGTATACATTGACAGTTGGAAGTCGAGTAGAGCAGGCCTAACGAGGCCGGCTGACCGGGGAAAATTGAAAAAAAAAAACAAAACTAATCCCTATCCCCCCCCCCCCTACCCCCAAATGAGATCAAACAAGTACACAAATACAACAACAACAACAAAACAAGAACAAGAAAAATTAAAAAGAAAAAGAGATGCAAATGCTAAGGGCAGAGACAGCCTGAGAAAACAAGAGAGCTCAACACACATTACTACATATATATCTATCTACTACTACTAGTTATTTCTACCATTATATCTATCTACTACTAGTTATTTCTACCATTATATCTCAAGATTAAACTTTACCGCACTAGGACACACTGCCCAGCACTTAACCTTACAACGACTGTGTGTGTAGCAATGCAATTTTTATCTGTTGATAAAAACTTAGAAGTGTCTCTTACAGTACTCTAATCGGCTGTAACAGCAGCATTATCGAGTTATCGAGGGTATCTCTCGCTAATGAGATCGAGATCCGGGTATTCTGCACTTTGAAGCATTGCAGTAAACCGGGTGTGTGTTTGAGTCTAGTAATTGCATTTTGGTTTTCTAGGTGTTTGCAGAATGCTATGAGAGAGAGAGAGAGAGAGAGAGAGAGAGAGACAGACAGACAGAGAGAGAGAGAGAGAGAGAAAGAGAGAGAGGGAGAGAGAAACAGATAGACACATAAGTTCCCCTTGGAATGACTGGGTTCTATCTCCACTTTTTGGCTAAACTGAGTTACACACATACACACTATTTCTACAGGTCTCCTCCATTATGTGTTTAAGTATCAAGCGGATTCGGTGTGTAATTTTGTATTACTGAAAAGAAAAAAAAAAAGCCATGCCATTGAAAGCTGTGAGCACATGGAAATTCAGTCATCAATTTCTCAAAAGTTGCTCCAAGCGAGTTAGAACCTTGTCATTCTAATCTAAGGGGGCGATACAGAGATAGAGAGAGAGAGAGAGAGAGAGAGAGAGAGAGAGAGAGAGAGAGAGAGAGAGAGAGAGAGAGAGAGAGAGAGAGAAGAGAGAGAGAGAGAGAGAGAGAGAGAGAAAGTGATAGAGCGAGAGAGAAGCGAAAGAGACAGAGACAGACAGGTAGAGTTAAAAAAGAGAGAAAGAAAGAAGACATAATGATGCTGTGTTCGTATCCATGCTAAATCGACCAAAAAACGATTCGCCTATCGCAGAGATAGATTACTTTGAAAATGTTTATAGAAATATCCCGTCCGTGAATTTGCCCTAACTGTGTGATAGTCGTACATGCCCCAGAGTAATCACTTGAAATCGGGTAAGATAAGCGGGCACACAATCATGTCACTGAAGCTGTGGCAATACACACCCACAGACACACAAGTACACACCCGCAAACACACCTCCGTTATACACATGCACAAACATATTAACTGCTCTGGTCCGCAGCATCCGCTTTCGCTCCGATTTTTTCTTTACGGAAATTGACGTATGAAAAAGTAAAACAGTCTTCGCCTCTAACATGGCGGCGAGGGGCGGAGCGGAACAGATGCTGTGGATAAGTATACAGAGACAAAGAGTGTTTTACTTTTTCATACGACATTTTCCGTAAAAATAGAGGAGTGGATTCTGTGTACATGAGCAGTTAAGCTGGGTTTCCATGTGTGGGGAAACGGAAATGGCAAACGGCAGCGGAAAAGGCAAAAAATCCATCAAGACGTAAAAAGAAAGAGCGTTTGTATGTGTACAGAAACGGCGATTCCGTACCCTTGAAAACATTCTCTCTATTTCATTATGTGAAGGGTTTTTGACGTTTCCGTTGCCGTTTCCGCTTTCCTACATATGAAAACCCAGCTTAACACTATGATATTAAATCCGCCAGTGCCCCAATATGATATGAAATTTAAGGTCCAAACTTTGAAGTTGGACATGCCCTAGCCTTGCACAACAAGATCGATAATAAAAGTTCATGCTAAAACGTAGTAGTAGTTTGCGATATAATATAATTCAGTTGCTATTTAATGCCTCATATTATCATGAAGATAAACTTTGGAATAATTCGGCTCTCTGATATATTTTCACTTACTTAAACCCCCAGGCCCTTGGTGTGGAAGAAGACGACATTTGATTAAATGCCCGAATAACATTTTTAACTGCAACGTTTAGCTTTTTAGGTGCCAATGCCCAGGGCAGAGATCCTCTGAAAACCAACTCCCCAACAAACGTTAAAATTTCCTTTTCCATAATTATGGACCAGCAGAAATTTACTTCGGGAAGTGTGTGGTCCTCGCAAGTCGCAGGTAGTGCTCTGAATACAAAGTCAGATCAACTTTCGTCTGTGGCACCCTGCATGAGCTCTAGAAAGTTCAGTTTTTCTGTTGTTGTTTTTTAATGTTATTTTTTGCGGGGGTGGGGTGGGGGTGGTGTCTCTTTGTCTCTGAGATTGTTATAAATATCAGATATTATGTCCTGCACGCAGAGCTAACGGAGAAGAATCAGATTGTCTTTACAAATTTATGCCACTACGTCTCAGCCCTACAATGTAGCAACCTTTGAACTTTCCGAAGTGATTTATGGCGTCAACATTACTGTTCAGTACGGTACCGTACTTGAACATGGGACGAGATGACCCGAGTGTTGTTAAAACGGCCTGGTATTCCAAGCAGTTTGTTTGCACTTTTGTTTGTAGTCTGTCTTATTTTCCTTGTGTTTCTTTTAGGTAGTTGTTACTTGTACGTACGTACCCCAAGCGTTTTATACTAGGGGCGCGTAGGTATACGTATCTATCCCTAACCCCGTCCGTATCCTCAACCCTAAATCTGATAGAATCCCTAACCCTGCCTCTCATCCTCCTAACAAACAAAAAAAAAAAGAGAAAATCTGAAAGAATAATCAATTACGGCTGTTGTTAGGAATATTTCGAGTCACAAAATGTTTTAAAATACGTACCCCTAGCGCAAAAATATTTGGGGGACGTATACGTACAGGTGACAGCAATCTTCTTTTACGCACAGGGATTATACTTTTCAGTTTCCTGATTTTGAACTCTGAAGGAGCTATTTACGTAGAATATCCCTTCCTGTCCAAAATATCTCTTCCTGTCCTACCAACATCCGGCTGAATAAGAGAAAGTGCAGTTATAGCAAGGAGAGAGAGAGGGAGAGAAAGAGAGAGAGAGAGAGAGAGAGAGAGAGAGAGAGAGAGAGAAAGAGAGAGAGAGAGAGAGAGAGAGAGAGAGAGAGAGAGAGAGAGAGAGAGAGAGAGAGAGAGAGAGAGAGAGAGAGAAGAAGAAGAAGAAGAAGAAGGGATATTGGATGAGATGATCCAAAGAGAGCAAAACTTAAACTTCCATTGAACTTTAATTTTCAGGTGTTCTTGTGGGCACAGAATGGGTCATTTGTTCTTATACTGTAGCTCCACGTGCCCAGTCGTCCTTAAAACTAGTTGGTCGTTTACTCAAACAATACACATTGATTTTCTACCTGCAATGCGTATGAGACGCGAAGAACAGGGACAAGCGAAAAACACAAATTCTGATCATAGTTTTTGAGTCTACTCTACGAAAATGCGTCTCATTTTTGGCAACTAAATAAAGAATCATAAATAAAATGAATTCCTGTCCCTGATCCTATGGTAGGTAGGATCGAGCACCTAGACCTCTCGGATAACGACGAAACACTCGGAGGGCCCGTGCGCACGTTAAAGATGCCTTGGCAGTTGAGAAGAGCAGGTCTAACAAGGTCGCTGCCCTGGCAAAATTCTAGAAAACTAATCTCTACCACAAAAAAAACAACACACCAGAACAAAGAACAAGAAAAGTGAGGTGTAAATTCCAAAGGCAGCAAAACCTCCTAACATAAAGACCTGAACACAGTTCATTGCCTGTCACTGAGTTTTGATTTTTGATTTTCACATTATATTTATGTAAGGATACGCAAGATGTGTGTAGCATGTATGTGCTCTTCTCTGGGGACAATAAAGTGATTCTTATCTTATCTCCTTGGTCCAAATGCCAACAATTCTTTCTCTTGATTACAGTGGGGCAAAAGAAAACAGGTCCTTCCTAGTGAACAGGCAATTAAACAGATAACAATGTCCAGCCTTGATTACTACTTACTCTCCCTGGTCTGAAAGCCAACCATTTTTCCCTGATTGTATCATACTAAGCCCGGAATTGCACAATCAGCTGTTAGTAGACACCAAGTGTGCATCATAATTTCTTATATATTTCCCCAGTAAATGTGGGAGAAGCCTATGAGACACAGTCAGCTTCTGGAATTATCATTCTCTTGGGTGTACATTCTGCTGTCAACAACTGGCTGTGCCGTTCCGGGCTTAGTATGATACCCCTCTTACAATGGGGACAAAGAAATACAGAAAAGTCTGCTATTGTCTTTCTTTTAACCTTAAATTCAATTTTCTCGCTAGAGTCCATTCCCTTAGGGTTCTAAAATTACATCAACTTTTGCCCCTATCCGTTCCGCGACCTAACGCCCGTCTGGTCAATTCTCCTGGTTCATTAAATTTTTATTATTGTTTTCTCACGAAAGGACAGGACAAAGTGCCGGGTCTTGGTTTGGTAAAGTATTGTTCTATTTTCATAGTATAGACATTATAATCAACTGGAGAGCAAGTAGCGATATATTTGAGACGGGCGACTGTATATTTGTCTATGTCATGACACAAATTAATGTAGAGAAAGTTAAAAGAGATCATACAGTTTGAAAGTGTAGGGATTAATATTTAAACATCTGCGTAAGCTATACTGTCCGAAATCGCACATCATAAATTCACCCATAATCGTAGAATTGAAAGCAACAATAACAGCAGGATTTTATAGAATCCTGGCAGTTATAACAAATAAGGAAGAAAATACACGAAGAACGGACAGCCAGTATAAAACGCGTTGTTACATTAACAATGAGATGCAGCGCAAAAACAGTAGCATGGTGGTCGAGCAAATAGAACAATGATTTTACTTGGAAGAAGATCAGCAGTTAAACAGCACCGATACGACAGCGAAACACAGTATCAAAATAATCACTTCGAGACACCAATGTCATTTAAAGCCGGTAGTACAAATAGAACGAGTGCCAAATAAAACAGCATGCCATTTCATTAAACAGAAACAATTAGATGGAAATGGTGCTATGTTTTGTTCTGGAACCTGTGAGAACAAAGACGCACCTCCTGTGCCACAATTCCGGTTGGATTATCAAGTAGATATGGAACCAAGGGTAGGTCGAATAACACAATGAAAAACAAAGCCGATGATACTGAACGTCTCAGATTTTCGAAGTTATCATAAAGGAAAATCCACAGAAACAGCAATACAAAAGAAAATATAAAAAGCCGCCGTGAGACAGGCGTAATTTATACCACTTACCTTTATAAAAGTCGCTGTGGATCTCTCTCCTTTGAACGAAGATGAAATAACTTGGTACGCGCACACCCACTCGGAACAGCTGATCGTATTGAAGTGGATCACAGTGTTTACCTACAAGACAGGCTTGAATGTGGGCCAGCCTTACTACAGCTGATACTCCGCACTTGGTCCCTTTGTCAGCACAAAAAAGACAACTCTTATCGCACGATTGAAGTCAGCCAGAGGTCTTCTCCCTTGTTCTTTGTTTCTCCGAAATGATTACATTGTTTTTCCCGTTGCAGGTTGCAGTAATCTTCTCTGTCTTTCCTTTCGTTCGATTTTACTCCTCCTTTCTCTGCCCTCCTCTGTATTTGCCTCCCGTTTTGTTTGCTTGTTTCTTAACTTCGTCTTCTTTTTGTATATGAAGATCTTAAGTCATGATTGTTTTTCAAATCAGATGTTAATGAATGTAATAGAGACTAAAACACTGGAAAGTTGTCGAAATCAGTATGATCTGTAATTGCTAAGGTCCATTGGTTCTTGATTCACGGTGTTGCTGGCCTCAGCTGGGTTTGATTCTGAAATTGCAGAGATAAAAGTGTTTGTAGATTTAATGTTATCTTGAATGTGACAAGAAAAATGTGTGGGAATATCCGTTACCGAGTCACTGAACACTGATACCTAGCGTTAGAATTTACTTATCGCTGACTTCATATCTTTAAATAGTCGAAACCCATATGCCAATACTCATGTACACATCCATACAACACATACGCGTAATGAATTGAAACGCTTGAAGGAGCGAAAGTACAAGGGCATTTCTGAGAAAGAGAATTCCTGGCGAACGAAGGGTTCGTTCTTTTATTACCTTGAAAGACTATGTCACTATTGACCAGTAGAAGTTTATGATTGAAAAAGAGACACGGGAATAGATGGATGAATGGGTGGTCAGACAGGATGGGTGGGTGGATGGATGGACAGGCGGGATGAGTGAATGGATGGAAGAAAAAGTTAATGAGTCTGTGAGTGGGGGGATGGATGGAAGAAAAGTTAATGAGTCTGTGAGTCGTTGGGTGGATGGATGGATGGAAGAAAAAGTTAATGAGTCTGTGAGTCGTTGGATGGATGGATGGATTGATGGGCGGATGGATAGATAGATAAATGGATAGATAGATGGATGGATGGATGGAAGAATAGATGAATGAGTGGGTGGATGGATTGATGGATGGATGGCAGGATGGACTGACGGGATGGATGTATGTATGGGTATATGGATGCATGGATAGAGGAATAGGTAGATGGGTGGGTAATTGGATGATAAGATGAATGGATGGATGGGTGGAAGAATAGGTGAACGAAAGGATGAATGGGTGGATGGATGGATGGGTGGATAGTCGGACTGATGCATAGATGGATGGACGGATGGATGGATGGATGGATCGACGGACGGGTGGGTAGGTGGCTGGAAGAATGGATGAATGAGTGGGTGGACTAATGGATGGATGGACAGAAGTATAGATGGATGGATGGATGGATGGATGGGTAGATGGATGGATGGATAGATGGATAAATCCTCAAATAAGACGACTCTGTGTGTCTGACAATTGCTGAATATGGAAGGATGAGAGGATGAATGAATAAACAGGTGACAAGAAGATTTCAGAGGTTAATTCAGTACTGAAGTGAAATAACGAACAAAAACATATGCCTGTACTGCTCTAAATTTCCATCTAGATCCACTTACATACATAAAACAAAAAACAGTACACAAGTCTAACTTAGTATTCTGCCGTATTGCGGAAGAACACCGTACATGTCAAACTAGGTCAAATTCACTTTTTAACACCATTTTATAAGCTTAGAATGAAAAGTGCTTATCTTTCCAACTGGGTTATAACGTTGTATGACTAACAGTTTCTTTTGAATACCACGAAAATGGAAATTGAACTAATGTTAGAGTGAAATGATTTTTGTCGCCTCCAGCAAAGTTTAGAGTTTGGCATCTACTGTGTTTTGCATGAAACAGCAGTGTGCACATGTGTAGGAATTTATTTTCTTTGCTTACATCAGCCAGTGACCCCGCGACCTGGATCAGGACTTCAGGCCATGCATAATAAATTATATGGAAAACCAGGCACGTCGACTTGCATGGGGCAAGTGCTCTGTGATAAAGGCATGACTCACCTGTACTATTACCTTCTTTGTGAAGGTGTGACTTCTCTGAACTAAGATAAAATTTAGATAAGATTTTCTATTTACAGCACTGTTTGACAGTTGGCGGCCTTAGATCTTGTTTGTGCTATCCCAATTCCCTGAAAAATTGGTGATCTTTTAGCACCTAGAGGAGGTATAACAAATGCACGCTTTGACACTTGTTTGAAATGCGTTGCGGCACTTATCAAGCTGTTTCACAGTTCCGATTTATTCTAGCTGTTTATAATACCACAGCCACAAATGTTTAATGTTGAACTTCTCAGTTGTGCAAAAAGTGGAGTTGGAACAAACAAGAACACATGTTGCGAGCTGTAGATCGAAGTTACATACTCGCATGTGATCAAAACTTCAACGGCACAAAGGGGGGAAAATGGACAGAAAGCACCGATGAATGAATGCGTGGGTTAATAATAATGTATATAACATTGCTGAAATTAATTATACATATATGAAGGTTGTTGAAAATGTCGCCATGTTGGTTCTTTTTTATTCAAACTCCACTTATTGTGTAACTGAGAAATTCGACATTAAACGTACCGCCTTTAATCATTATGATAAGGAGTTAGAATAAATCGAAACTGTGAAACAGCTTGGTAAGTGCCGCAACGTATTTTAAACAAGTGTCAAAGTGTGCATGTGTCATACCTCTTCTACATACTAAAAGAACTCCAGTTTTTCCGAAAACAGAGAATTAAAGACGCGATCTAGTAAGAACATTAGATTTTATATTTTGTCTCTGTGAATGTATTACAATGACATCATAAAACTGTATGACGAAATACAGATATTGGGTGATAACGCTGTTTTCTTTCTTTTTCAAATGATACTTTGCCAGATCCTACACATTGCGGCTTCAAGTTCAATAAAAAATATCAATATTTCTTTAATGCTTCACACCACCTCAACCCTTTCCCCAAGAAGTGCGCATAGCAAAAAACATGGCACATACTTCTCCCTCAAAGCACCGTATAAAAGGATACCCCCCCCCCGCCCCTTTTTTTTCTTTCGATAGTTAACACATTCAGTCCCCAATCAAAAATAAAATCAATAACACCCGATAAGAGGCGAGTCTATTTACCACTGCTGCGATTCTACAGATCACACCCATAAATTATTCATACAAACAAACGGTCGAACACATACACCCATAACCTTAATTCTGTATAATAGTGAAGCCTCTGAAAGATATGCAAAACAACCATTCATTTTGTATAGTAATGTTGAAGAGATATAACTTAAAAAATAATTTTAAAAAAATAGCTGAGGCACCGGCTAAGGTATAAGATAGTGTTCCTGTTAGCCTTTGACGGGGAATTCGCCGGCGTTTTTAATGGAAACGGATTGTTCCTGGTTTTGTAGGAAAAACCTACGCAGTCAGTTAGTTGTCAGTAGTGGGCCTACACATAGATACAATATCAACACGAGGAGTTATATCGTTTCTGGTGACGTTTGAGGGGGGAATTCCCCGAAGTCATTTTGTGGAAATTACATGTCGAGGTCTGTTGAATTATTTTCGGGGGATCTCTGCCCTTGGCATTTGCACCTTTCTGCGGAAATAACTGATGGTTCCTGATTTCCAATGTACTTTATTTTTGTATTACTGGGTCTGATAGATTGTCCAATCAGCACTGAATTTACATAATGATACATTATCAACATAGTCGTAGTTTTAATGATTAACAAGAGCTTGAAAGTAATGTCTGCATTAATCAAGTTGGGAATTAGAGAGTCTGGGAATTGGGGACAGGTGGGAACACCCCGATCCTTAAAAGCAAGTTACTAATTTGATTTTTCTTTTCACAAAGCGGAAATAGAAAGTTGTTTTTTTTGTTTATTTTTCATGCACCAGTTCTTACACTGACACAGTAATAAATACTCAATATAAATTTACAGTCATCTAAAATAAGTTTTTCAATAGTTTTTTTTTTTTTTAACTGGAGATAAATCTTCATACATTTGCCAAAAGGGATAATTTAACTTGATGAAGATTAGAGCCCTGGTACAAGAGGGAAGCAATAGCCCCGACCCACTCTACACCCTTATGAATATGAAAATTAATAATTAATCTATAAGTGCATTGATTAGCAAACCGTTGTTACGGTTTCCTGCAATATTATCTTTACTATTGTTACTTACTGCCATACAATTATTTAAAAAGAAAACAACAACAACAACATCGAAAGTCTGCGAGGCCGCAACAGGGTCTGGAACAAATTAAAACATAAAAAATTGTATATTACAAAGCCCTGGTCTGATCATGGTAACGATTATTTCTTGTTTCTTAAGCTGGTCTTTGTAACATTCAACCCGGGTGTTCAGGTCTTCCTTTTTAGGAGGTTCGCCGCCCTTTAGCATTTACACCTCGCTTTCTTTTTTTCTGCGTGTGTTTTTGGTAGAGATTAGTTTTTAAGAATTTTGCCCGGGCAGTGGCTTTGTTAGGCCTGCTCTTCTCGATTTCCAAGTGCCAAGGTATCTTTAACGTCTGCAACGTGCACACAGGCCCTCCGAAATTTTCGTTCTCATCCCAGAAGACTAGGCGCTCGATCCTACACACCATAGGATCCTACACACCAACACGCCTGCAAAAACCGGGAATGGAACCCGCTACCTTCGGCTTGAGAGGCGAGCACAACATTCAACATTTTCTCCCATTTTTGTGCCCATATCTTAACTTTGCCATTAATGGCCATTGTTAGGGTTGTTGATGTTGTTGCTCTTTCCATCGCATATTATTATCATCTCACTATCTTGGCTGTTGTTTCCCTCGCACAATCTAACTGAAGTAGAGACGGATTCCATGTTATTGCAGATTAAGACATATCTTAATTTATATCTTCTTATATAAACATAATTATATTAGGGGCGGTTTATCATTTGGGCATGCAGAAAAGATAATTCTGAGATCATCTTAAATCACAGCCATTGTAATCACAGTCGAACTTTTATGAAGTTGTTTTAATAGTTATGTATTTCTCTTGAAAGTGTACAATATGCCCTTGTTCGCGTTAGCACTCTGTTCAGTTTCCTAGAAATGACAGAGTTCTGTCAACGAATTGTGGAACTAAATGACCCACATTGAAGTCACACATTAAGTTCTGATGTTGTTATGAAAATGCTTCAGCAGGAACAGTTTCTAGGTGGTGAAAAAAGTACAAGAAATAATTATAATTGTTATCTATTTTCATCAAGTAAACAATACGGGCTCTCTACATGTCCCTACCAAAGTAATGCCTCCCTCCACACACACACCCCCCACCCCCCACCCCTTTTCATTTTATTTTGCTGTTCTCAGAACTAGGTCAACTGCACCCATTTCTCGTCCTGTCCCCATAAATAAAACACTGACGTCATTGTCACTGTGGTCCACTGGGTTATCTTGCCAAGTTCAAGTAAATAAAACGTCCTATGACCTACGTGAACACTCTGAACCAGGAACTTATATTAACAAATTCTGAACCTCGTGCGATCCT